>CM035790.1:28466381-28708881 GCA_020466265.1 Siphamia tubifer | reverse complement strand
GAGAGTACAAACCGTTGCACCTCGTCATTATTCCTGGATACAACTACTCCACAAAGACAAAATAACACCCATTGTAACCTGACAGAGTCGTAACAGTTTTGCAAAGAATGGACTCAAATTGCATTTTCCAAATGTGCAAACCTGATCAAGACCTATAAACACAGACACAACATATTGATTGTACAACATCGATCAAAAACTGACTTGAAGATGAAGCACTTATTACCTCCACCAAGGAGGTCATGTTTTTGCGAGCATGTATCTGTCTGTCTGTCTGTCTGTCTGTGTACAACAAAACTCAAAAAGTTATGGACAGATTTCAATGAAACTTTCAGGATAACTGGGGAATGACACAAGGACCAAGACATTTTGATGAATATCCAGAAGAGATCCTGGATTCTGGATCACTTTGAAATTTTACATTGTGGTAAATAGAGAATACAATTCAAAGTGATCCATAATCCAGGATCTCTTCTGGATCTTCACTAAAATATACTTGCTTGGTCCTTGTGTGATCCTATCCTGAAGGTTTCATTGAAATCCATCCAGAACTTTTTGAGTTATGTTGTACAGAGACAAACAGACAGACAAATAGACATATAGTGGTGGACCTCCTTTCCTTTTTTTCGGGGGGGGGTTCTGTCTTGGCAGAGGTCTGCGCTCTCAGGGTGCTTTTCTAGTTTTGTTTTATATTATTTTAATTAATTGATTTACATGTAGATTTTTTTCTATTTTGATGTTAAAGAACTTTTAATATTCTTGTGCAAAACATCTAGTCCCATTTCTGAAAGTATTAAAAGACTATGAATACATTTTCTAGACATTGTACATTACCCAGCAGTTTTTTTTTGTCCTCTATAGCCTCATGTATTTCTTCTCTAATGTCAAGATAAGGTGCTATATCACATTTCCCTGGCCACCAGAGGAACGTAGTCTCACCTTTCAGCAGAGCACCCTGCTGTGTCTCCTGACGACCCTTGGAGTTTCAACTTCCCTCAAGCACTACTTGCTCTTACACGTGTGAAAACAGGTGCACCTTCAAAGTCTAAAGGTAAAAACAGGAGAATTAGTTCAACTTGTTACATAGTCTGAAAAGAAACATTGAAGTCATGGATCTAATAAATCACTGAGCATGTGTCAAATCTAATAAACTGATCACACATATTGACCTTTAACCTCATCTTCAAGATAATAGGATTTAATTAAATATCAAGGTTGGTGATATGAAGAGTGTGGCAGGTGCAGGTGTGGTTACTTCTAAGATGCAAAGTCTGAAAACACTTCTGAAGTCCTCATGAGCAATAAAAGACTATCAGTTTTTGACACTTGATGTCACACTCGCGAAAATCTAGTGCATTCTGGGTAGCTATTGCCATTTTGGAAGGTGAAGAGTTAAAACTGTGCATCACAGATGGGACGATTCAAGGTTCAAGGTGGGGTCCAAGATGTTTTCCTGGAGCATTATATTGGTTAAAATCCACTTCATATCAAATCAACTTGAGATCCCACTTGAAATGATTGAACAGTGATATGTTAATCAAACTCAACTGCCAATGAGCGGTTCATGCAGGAAGTGCATGTGACGAGAGGGGAGGGACAAATGGCAGTTGAGTTTGATTGACATATCACTGTTCAATCATTTCGAGTGGGATGTCAAAATAATTGGATGGACTTTTTTCCATCATGTCTGTTCCACAGGTGATTATATATTTTTTTTCTTGAGTTGGAACATTTAATTAATTAGTTGTGAAGATGATTTTTAACAATGTAGTAAAAATTGTTCTTGGACCCCACCTTTAAGAGAGAAATGGGGTACTTTTTCTGCTTGAAAGGATGCAATAGCACTTCAGAAAGTAGAGTAGTCAACTGTGGTCTGTATTTTTTCTCTTTTTCTCACCTGCAAAAGAGGACATGGGATGCAGATAAAAGACATAACAAAGAAATGTCCACTAAAGAGATGTTGGCGACTGAGTAAAGACAAGTAAAGATCCTGCACCCAACCATTAGTGAAGTATCCATGAGCCCCAAGAAATCTAAGTTTTAAATTCTTGAAAATGTAAGCACTTATGCCATAAACCAGAGCGTTAGAAATGTCCATGGAGGACATCGGAGGTAGTAATGTAGTTTCACTTTCCAGCTGTTATTTTTCAGGCTATACAGATTACGGATGTTTATAGAAACCAACTTATAGTTTTAAGTCTTTACATTATTTTTATGTGGAATATTTTGTTCTCTTACCTCTCCATTATTATATTTCCATATCAATTCCCTTTGCTGATAAACATGATTTGTTGTTGTTTGTTTACCCACTAAAATGGCGCCAGGGGCATGTCAGTGACGTCACCTTTATGCATCTGACTATGTATCACCTTGATGAACCCTGAGCTAAAATCAAAGCAGTCTGTTTACATTTCAGTAATCATTTAGCAGGTCTTCATTTTCCACAGTATTAATCATAGTTGTGTCAGCGTACAAGTGGCCTGATGGGACCCAAAGTTGCACCAGAGAATGAGGCAATGGCTTTGCTTTGAACATGCATCACAAGGGATTACTGCTTAGGTTTGCACAACACAGCACACAGGAAGCTGTTAAAGACAAGGACCAACACTGCATCCTGACCTCTGACCCCTACATCCTGACCTTTCCTGCAATCTGACATGAGCCCTTGACTACATGAAAGCTGTCCTGTTGACTCTCCAGGGCTAATTTAGAGTTCCGGTGCCCCTGACCACTGTGAGGACAGACAGTCAACATATTGGCCTCTGGATGTTTGAGGAAAACTTAAGGCAGACTGGTTTCACCTCATACAAAAAATGCAGTTTGCCTGTGTTTGCACTGGCACCATATAGCTTTGAGAGTAGCTTTTTGATCCCAGATGGTTCTCAATGTATATGCTCAAAATTGGCATCAATTTGAGGCGCGTTCTCCATCTTTACCCCCCAAAAATTAAGTGCATTTGCTGTGAATATTATTACCCTGTTACTGAAAGCTTTATGTGTCTGATGAAGTCCTTTAACCAGTCTAACAAAAGCCAACCTCACACTGTGCCACCTGCCACTAACTAAAGAGATTTCGGTCATTACTTTTTAAGTATCATCAAACATCGGCCCTTTCATCATCCCAAGTGCATGACCCTCAGGTTCACAGTTTCTCTAAGCATGACTGACAGATCTTGTGAGGGTCAGTGCTGCAGTATTTTTATACCACTCCTTTTAATGGGACCTAAAAATAGAGATGCTCTGCTGACCTCCAGCCTTGTTAGGTCTGCAGCTCAATTGAGGCACAATGACTCAATCCCCCACCACACACACACACACACACTGGTTTGCTTTTGACGTCACCTGGACTGAACTGCTACTTTATTTTTAAATGCTCCAGAAATTAATTGAATGGTCTTGTTTCGTTTAGTTTGTGCAGTTATGTAAGGGGATTACTCTGTTGTTATTGCTTACGCCCTGACCATGTAGGCCACCACACAGAGGAAGGAGGTGGAGATGGACATGAGAGGGGGCTTGGGGTGGTGGAGGAGGAGGAGGGTGATATAGTTGAGGTAGTAGTACAGGGCTCCAGAAATAACCCAGCTCCAGGCCTAATTGTACATCGCTCCTGCTCACTATTTCCCTCTTCAGCTGCATGCCAAGGTCTTTGACCTTATCATCCACCTCACTGGTTCCGGAAGAATCCTTTCCGCCCCCCATGGCTACCAAAGCCCCAGTCAATACACAGAGCACAGCAGCAGACCATCTCCAGCCTCAGACTAACAGCCAAGCGCCACAACCAGTTAGGAGTGATCCCAGCAGAGCGCCCAAGTGGCTCAAACTGCCAGGTATGTTCTAATCATCACAGGCGTGGGCCCCGTGGCTCCTTAACAAAGCGTAGCCTAAGGACCCCAGGCCCCTCAGAGAGGCCCGGGGCCTCAGGAAACCTGCATGTCACTGCAAAATATACAGTCCAAAAAGATGCAGCTTCTTTCTATTTACATTCTCTTCACACACACAAACTTTCCGGAAGCACATGTTCACCAAACGCCGGTGACAGTGTTTGTGTTGTTTTTTTGTTTTTTGTTTTTTTACAGTGCTGTAAATGTTTGCAACTCTTCGTGTGCAAGTTGCGTGTGGAGCATCTAAGAGGAATTCTTTCCCCGTGTCCCCTGCAGCATTCCTCCATGGTTAGGCAGCTCTGTGCCCGTGAGGGGGCCACAAGGGCCTCTTGTCTCCTGAGCTCTAATGCATCACAGCCCCAGATCAAGCACAACATGCATGCAAGCACATACATGCACACAAACATCTTAGAACAGATGCACGCCATCACATATGTATTAGCATCCTTGTGATCCCATGGTTTTTCCATGCTTTTGCAAAAAAAATACTTTAAAAAGAGGCACTTACATGAGACATATGTCTTTTTAGAAGTTTATTTTCTGGTTTCAACGCAGACCAATCAACAGAAAGTGTCAAAAAAGTACAAGGACAGTGGTAGTGAAATTATGAATTTAAACTTGATGATGCCTATAGTTTTAATTTCCTGGTTCTATGTCCTTAAAAGCATCTGACTGAAGTCAGCATTTGGAGAAACTGGATCTGTCAGTGTATTATGATCACTTGTCTCGAGACAAGTTTGGGCTGGAAAAAAGGAGCTTTAAGATGACAGAAAGTTGGAAAGATGAGAGAAATGTGTCATTGTAAGAGTAAAAAAAAACAAAAAAAACAACCGAGGTCTAATGAGTAGGGAATTAAGGAGTGAAATCTGACATAATCCTAACAAACCCTCAATGGGACTGAAGACTGATGCAGACATCTCCACCCCTGATAAACATCAGCCTAAACCAAGATTACCATTACTGCATAACTTTATCAGACCTATATGGATTTTTGTTTTCAGTTCATGTAAATCTATATGCAGATATTCCCAGTACGCATATCCAGTGAATATTATGCCACAGCTGGTGAGTTTATAAATTAAATGCAGATTTTAAAAAAAGGGTCAAGGTTTAACAACCTTTAACCACATTTACAAATAAATGGTTATTAGTCAGCTGTAGCTCCATATACAAATAGTGATCTCTGACGCCTTTATAAAACCTGTCTTATATCAGCAACCTCAATCAGGCAGATATCTTCGAGCAGTGATGAGGGCCTTATCCCATGTGCAGCGCTGTCCAAGACCAGCCAGAATGCTGGAGACAGATCAGTCTCTGTCTCCTGGGAAAAGTTTCTCACTCCGGAGCTTCTCCAAAGCGTCTGGACTGGCTGTCGACACTCCCTGCCTTTAATGTATGATCAAGAAAAGCTTTAACTCATTACTCTCTTCAATGCCCCTCCCCATTCTTGTCCTAACTGCTTTCGTATGTTTAATAATACTGCCTTCAGAAGTAATTTGTTCCACTAAGATGCATAAGGAGAAGTTGGAAAAGATCCATTCAGTTCAAGAAAACCTCCAAAAGAGACAATACTTTCAATGGCTTCGTACAGTACAAAAAAAGATTAATTGTTGGTAATAGTGTGACAAAAACCACAATTGATCATGGTTAAGTGTTATTAATGAATGTGTTTTTCATTATTATTCTTTTGGTTTTATGTTTGCAATGTTAAGGGAGTCTGTTCAATTTTGCAGCATTTCATCAGAGTCAAAGGTGTGGTGTTGCACTGTAATGTACTGTACTTAAAACCAGAGAGCTGCTATTAATGGCGATAATTATTAACCTAACAAATTACTCACTTCACAGAATGCATATTAGTGCGCTAATAGTTCAAGCACACCTTTTCCAAAAGGTCTAGAGAGGAAGTGACTCCTGGGATACACAAATCTAGTGTGGGCCATAGTAAAAATGTGCCGGGTCAAATTCCAGGTGCTGCATTGAGTCCCGGCCTGGACTCTTGACTTTAACCCAAGTTGCTTCCAGCTGTATGTAAGCAGCATTTGTAAGAGCAGTGAGTCACTAAACAGCCACACAAATAAATAGAGTGAGGTGTTGTACAGCTATGCTGACTCACAGCGAAGACACGCTGGTCAAATTCACCACCGGTGGAAAACCATCAGAGGCGCTTGGGTTAGAAAACCCCACATTACCCACTCCCTCACAGTCGCAATTTCCCCCCTCTGCTGTGATGAAAGGAGAGAAAGCACCTCCACTACTTGCCTCTTTTGTTTATTTACCTTCAGAATTACACCCTGCTCTTCTTGGACCATGTTCCAATGTGTTTTGTTATGTTTCCTTTCAAACAGAATATCTATGCGTGTGGTCTCTGGACATGTTTGGCTAACACATGCACACATTCGTGCACGCAGACTCCCATACAACTTTCCCCCTGTACCAGAGGTCCCCTTTGCCCTTCCCCCCACCTCTAACTAAACATCGCAGGACAGCAAAAGGGAACTTCAAAGTGGCCGGAGGGGGTACTCCTTTTTTCCTGGCACTTGTCATCATCTAAGGGACTGGCTGCTCCCCTTATTACTCTAATTGCTTCCAACTGCTCCAGGAGGCTTTGATGAAGGGCGCCATGGAGCATGCTGGAAGCACCTGTTGTTGAACTGAGGAGCACAGGTGGGTCTTATTGGTGGTGGCATGGAAATGAGTGGACAGCGCTGTCGGTTATCCTGCATTTAAGCATCACACAACTCAAACAAATACAGAATGAAACCTTAATCTCATTTGCAGTTTGAAATTATAGTTGTACAGAAAACATAACACCAGTAAAATAAGATCAACAAAGGAAGTAAAGTTGTAAGACTGAGGAAAACCCTTGCAGGCAGCACTGTGGCTCCATCTTCTGGCGTGTCTGTGCTAGAAATCCAGCAGCTGCAAAAGAGAGGAGACAAAATAAAGGTGTTTGAGAAGTAAATACTGCAATGCACAGGGTAAATATACATATATGCCACATAAATGACAAACAAAATACTGACAAATCTAAATTAGAACCTGAAACATATTCCACATGAATGAAATTGAATTGCTTAAGTTGTTACTTCAGTGAACTGAATTCTACATAATGTATAAGAATATAAAGTATATTGAGATTTTTCCTTTGATATTTTACTGTGTAATGTAAAATACTGTGTGTAAATACCAATTATAACAACACAAATAATGAATTCAAATGAGCATTGGCAATTCATTTAAATCGGTGGTTCACCAACTTTGACAGCACAAAATCCTGGATCTAGACAATGATCCGGATCACCCCCAAAATTTAATCAGTTGTTACTTTTGTCATTCCAGACAGTCTGTGAAAATTTTGTTGAAATGCATCAATAACTTTTTGAGTTATGCTGGTAAAAGTCAGACAGACAAACAGACAAACAAACCCCAATGATTACATAACCTCCACTGGCAGAGGTAATAATCAAAATTGCAATATAGGTATTGCAACACCCATATCACAGGAGGAGCTGTTTGTTATAAAGTATTTTGGTTCTGATTATGGAAAAAACACAGATCAGTTTTACATTTGTTTTCCAGGGTTTTTGTTCAGTCTCATTTTCTTTCATGAATCAGTTGACATACACACCAGCTGAGGTAGAATTTTCTCAAAGTGCTCAATGTCTACTTGGTCACAGTCCTCAGATTCAGCTTGTTTTTGTGATCGTATAGCAGCCTCTGCAGGTCAGAGAAAACAAGGGTTCAATAATGAATAAATCAACATTGGTGGAAGACTACAGCTGCAGGAGGCATGAGTTCGTACCTTGTACGAATATTTTCAACATCTCAGCCATGAGAAGAACTGCATCACCACTCACTACAAAACAGTACAGTTTTAAACATCACAGATAAACAGTTTTTGTCAATGTAATGTGAAATTAATATTTATTCAACTCACATCTGGTTGTGTCCTCCTTGAAGAAACTTGACAAAAGTTTACTTACAGTCTCCTGTAAATAAAGATAATAAATACCCTTTGAAATACTGGAGGTGGAGGTTTTGTGGTGCAATTAAAAGTTCAGCTCTGTAAAAATTACAATTACACTTTTAGTTTTATATGTACAATTAATCATTCAATGCACAGTGTTTGCAGCCATTTCACTTGGCATCCTTAAGCAGTTAGTAGTAATGTAAAGAGCCTGCCAAAATAACCCAAAAAATGTAATCTCTACTTTTTTATGTATTTCACTGTTATGGGCAAGGTACGTTGTTTTTTTTTTATTTTAATCAATGTGTTTGTGGTTGTAAGAACTGAAGATAAAAACTTATTTGACGTATTTCATTAAACTGTGTGCCATATGGAACTCCCTCTCCTCACACATAACACAGTTTGACTCCATTACAACATTCAAATCCAAACTTAGAAACCATCTACCCAAAGTTCCCTAGTCACTCTGACATGTGTATAATACTCATTTTTAGGCTGATGTTTTGTTTTAATTATGTTTGATGTCATTTTATGCTTTTTTATTGACTAGAAGGTGACCTTGGGTCACTTGAAAGATAACACTAAATAACATTATCATTATTATTAGTAATATGTACAATAGAAAAACACAATATCATTTCTACATTTTTTTGGACTGTGTTTATTGATATTACTAGTGTTTGTCTACACTACATACAAATTCATGTCAAAATGTACGTGGTAATAAAGTTTTTTGAAATAAACCACTTTTAATGTTTTTATTGGGAAATAATAGGAATAAACTTCATTTTGCGATTATGTCATGTTCCATTATTCTTCAATCAATCGAAATTATTGCCCTCGTTGAGACAAAACATTTATTGTGATATGTTTATATTCTGAAGCAGCCCATTTAAACTTTTCCATACATATTTCAGAAAGTGACAAATGTCTGTTTTGCAAGAGTAACATGTGTCATAGTGAAACATAGTACATCTATGAAATAACATGACTTTTTTTAATGCTGTGTTAATAATCCATTTGCGCTGGATCATTACACCAAATTACGTTCAAAAAGGCAATTATTTGCAATATTGTTAAGCAATCAAATATTCATCTACAACTACAGAACTATCAGTCAATTGTAAAATGAGTGCCAGTGACTTTTCCTTTCGCCATATAGTTTGTGCTCATGTATCCCATGAAAGTATCATATTTACGTCCTGAAGAAATGATGCGAAACTATTGACAATCTCTAGTTACGGAGTTCAATCAAAAACAGGGAATATAAGTCACCGAAAATGCTGCAAACAATTCTCCCTTGAGTCAAATCACAGACTAAGCTACAAACAACAAAAACTTAACAGTATAAACAACAGGCAGTTTACCTTCTTAAATGTTATTTCCGCGTCGCCGTCCGCCATGTTTTAGAATCTTGGCGCTCTGCAAACTGATTGGTTATCTGAATGTGACGTCTTTACGTACGTGCGTCACTGCTTTGTAGCATTAAACGTATGTACGTTGCAATACAGAATAAATGTACAATTTGACCATTGATTTTGAAATCTAATAAGAAAAAACACATCTATCTAAAGTTCCAATCTTTATCATAGTTATGTAACTTGATATTTCATTACTCTTCTTTTCTGTGACCTACATTTAGGGCTAAGAATGTGTCTAAAAACATTAAGCACACACATCACCTTGGCATCTTGTCATGTTGAGCTCATGTAATTTATTTTGTATGAAATAAAGCATCTTCAACAGACCCACTGATCCCAGGTTATTTGTGAGTCCAACACTTTAGAAGTCATTTGGTTTGATACTATGAACATATTTCCTTCATTCCATTGCTATTCTGTACTAAAGAACTTGAGAAACAAATATGTTTATACAGTCTAACTTTGAAAACTAACACAGCTAAAGTTTGTATAAAACTTCACCACAGTAGTTTCACATATACTCATTCATGAACCACAGAAGGTGAACAGTGTGCACAAAAGAAGAAGTAAACTGAGTGCAGTGAGAAGGTGTTTCTATAAGAGTTATTTTAGCCTTGAGAAAATGTAACAACTGCTCAAGACTGCATGAAATCTACAGTATCATGTCTGGATGACTGTAGTTTTGTCATTTCTACCCTGTGTTAATGGATGACCTTAATGCTCAGAAATAAACCAGGTACACATTTTATTTGTGATTAGAGAAGATCCTATTGGGGGGGTGGCTTCTGTAATCTCCAAACAACAACAAAGTAAAATACATTGTCATGGTTGACAAGTGACAGCTGTCCTTTAGTCAAAACACATATTTGAAATTCTTGTCTTTTTTTGGTCTTTGGCGGTGAATGTTGAGAGGCCTGTTTCAAAAAACTGTGAAAAGGAATAATTATTATAATAATAACATCCTATAGGTAAACCAGTCATAGAGAAATAAGCAGAAGTGTTCCATCAGTCTTTATCCGTATGATAATTACACTTAAAATTCAGTCTTTTACAAACTTATAGGAAACAATTGGATATTTCTATTGCTTAACTGTGTAATGAAATAATACATTTTAGCCATAAAAATATGCTGTACATAGCTTGATACTCTGTATAATATCTACTACAGTTTATTCTCCATGTCACTTGTTTATTCTTGTTTTTTTTTACATTACATGGTATTTAACAATTCTCTGCATGTGCTATGAATGTAGTAAATTAACAATAAGAAAATCTTTGAACCACAAGGAAAATAAATTCAACACTATTAATCAGTGAAATCGCAGCCTCAATTTTATTAACTATATTCAAGCCTATCTACTCTCAATCATATTAGTGCCCTAGGGAAAATCTTATATTATCTTATTGCAGAAGAATGCAGCAGATAACATAAAACAGAAAAAAAGAGTTTATAAGAGTTATTGGTACTGTGACCCTATAGGAATAAAATAGTACAGCAGCAGGTGCAAGTGTAGGTACTGGTACTGGTACTGGTACTGGTACAGGGATTGTCCTTGACTCATTTACATACAATGAATGATTGTTTTTCCAGCAATTAATCTGTTACAATTCTCTTACTAAGTATAAGTGGGTTATTGATAAAATTTTTAAAAAGGCAACACATACAGACATGGCTACAATAACTTTATTATATATAATGTAAAATAAATCACGTTTTTACAGAACAAGGCCACGCCATGGCAGCAGTGTACTGTAAAAACACATCAAATCATAAACATTTTTACAGAATTAGCATTCAACAATTTTCATCACTTCAATGTTAGATTCTGGTGATATGCACATGTTTAAAATGTCGGATGATATAAGATTGAGAATGGGGTGTTATTTCAACATTATGGTTTTGCAATTTAAATGACCACAAAGTGTTTTCCAACTTGCATTTTTAATAGAAATACATGATTTCTACATACAAATCTGATTTTGTTAACATACTTTTCCTGTAAAACCTATAGCTACATTTGAGATAATGGTTAACACAAAAAGTTTTTCAAATAAACAACTTTGCATTGCATTTAACTTACATTTTTTTGTGTTAATTCTACTGTTTTTTTGTTGTTTTTTTTACAGTAGAATATATACAGTGTAAAAAATAATAACAATGTAACTATACTGTAAATGCTGATCTCCATAGTACAGCATTAAATGTAATATTGTGATGTTTATATAAAATTAGAAAAAAATGCACAGTTATTAAAAATATGTCACATTTGTTTAGTCATCCATGTGATCATCTAACCACTGAGCGTCTTCCAGAATGTATCCCAGACCCATCGAACGCCTTGGACGAGGCTTAACAGAGACTGTAGCCACATTTTCCACTTGTTCTCCCTCAACCTGTTAGAAAAAAAAAAGAAGATGTTAATGCATTTTTACCTGATAGAGTAAGTGTAAACAGGAATCAGATATTTTCTTAACTTTTACACAACAAACACAATTAAAACTTCTCCTCACCTTTGGACTGACAACTCGTCTCACTTCCACTTCGTTGCCTCCGATGAAGTGAGGACCAGCCCAGTCTGCTCTGTCAGCTTCATCCTCTGTACTAAACCTCACATAAGCCACTGCCTTACTTTCACCTGAGTTAGGGCTTTTCTTTACCTGCAATTTAATTCAGAGAAAGCAAAATCAATTGATGTAAAAATCTGATGATACACCAATAATAAGGTCATTTTCCTCCTTACCTTACAGTATGTGATAGTGCCCCATTCTCTAAAATACGCCTGAATGTATCCTTCATTTAAATAAGGATTCAGCTCTTTTACAATTAACCCATGGTCCTGAATGAAAGAAAAATGAACAACATAGAGGATACATAAATATTAATTATATGTATTCACACCAGCAAATTTAAACAAATAAAAGTGAAGTTTTTTACTAGTTCATATATTTTTGCTAAAGAAGCCATGTAGTTCTTTGGCAAACTGATGTAAATTCTCTTCTTGAGTGGCGTCTCCACATCCATGGCATCTGTAAATTTAGTCCAATTTAAGCAAAATTAAGAATATAATATGGTTGGTTTTTTTGCTAATTATTTACACGTGATCTAATGAAATCAGAACAGCTGCTACTTACCACAGGTTGCTATAGCGATTCAACTAACACAAGAAGAGTCAGGCAGAAAATTCCCCAAATGCTCCACAGTGGGTTTATATACTGTGTCCTTCTGACATATTCTCATATCTTGTCCAACGTGTTTTTGGTCCATGTTACCCAACTTGTTCAACAGCTTGAGGAAAACATACTGTTGTCTGTTTCTTATTTATTTTCCATTTATTAATTCCACATGGATGGTATTTTTGAAGAAGTCATATAGTAGTTGAAAACAATTTCTCCTTCAGTGTGGTTCTCAAGGTTTCTTTTTTTTTCCCACTGGGTTTTTAAGTTTTTTTCTTGCCGAGAAGGAGGGTCTAAAAACAGGGGATGCTTGGGACTTTTTTTTTTTTTTATTATTATTATTTATTTCTATAGTTGATTGTGTTTCTGTAAAGCCCTGTGAGATGGCTTTGTTATGATTTGGGGCTTTATAAATACAATTGAAATTAAATTATTATTGAACATTAACCTGAAAAAAATCTAATTAACCAAAAACTTTCTCATTTAACCAGTCACTTTTTTTTATTAAGGACAGTTGCCAGTGATAATATGGTCAAACATTTATTTTGTCTTTTAATACAACAGCTTTGAGATTATCATCCACATTGTAAAGTATATCTTAATAATAACAATAATAATAAAAATTATTTTAAAAAGCCACAAGAATATTAGTATAAATAAATAGAAATACCAGTTTGGGTCCATAGACACAATAATATATGGACATGTTATTCACTGAAACTTGTTTTACTGTTGTATGGTTGATTTTATTTTTTTTTTATCAAACAGCTTGATGTGGAGGAGATCAGCTCAGTCACAAACTGGGAAAAAAAGGAATAACTTTCATAAAGATCTTTTTCTAGCATTGATCATTGTAACAGATGTGAGGTTCTATGAATGCTACTCACCTGACACCACATTATTCTGATGATGAATGAACACCCTGTAGTTTACTGATCAGGAATCTCTTATCTTTACCCTCCTGTATATGATGAAGAAATTAATAATTACGTTATGTTAATATTATCACACAAAAGTACTGTTATTGTTCGAGGGAAGAACTTTTAACGTGCATACATTTTCAATTTGTTTTTCCAACAGTTTGATGATTTTCCTTTGGCCGTCAACAACTTGAGCATGGATGTAGATTACTATTCTGAAAAAGAAAGTTATATTTATGTTAAAGCGTGACTATCACAACAGCAAATGGCTGTTACCTCAATATATTTCACATCTTTCTTTGAGAGCGGGATGTAAAAGTATTTAAAAAAAAGTGGAAATTGTCATCTTTAGCAAATGCATAGATTCTGGCTTTATGCAATTTTCAGGTATATAGTCACTGTATTTAGATATTTTCAAAGTCTAATATTTCAACATTTTTATAACAAACTGGGACTTTCTTGACTGTGTGTAAATGATGTCATACGTTACACTGGAGCAAAAGTAACTCGTCTCTTACCAATGACCTACAGGATAATTTTCTTCTGAAATTAGTCACAGAATAAAAAAAATAGACCATCAAAAGTAATCGAAAACAATGGTTATGCAATCAAATACTAACTCCTATCTGCATTATGTGACTAAAACAGACATGGAATGCCTAAAAATCACTGTTTTTGTCAGTGCAATGATTTAGATATTGATGGAGGAACTGAAGTGATTTTGGTTTTTATCAAGAAAACATGGAAAATTGATAGATACTGTATTAGCTCCGAAATTAAACTCCTACTGTATGACCTTTTTGTAATCATTATATTTGTCCAAATAAATGTACCTTTACTTGCGGAAAAACTGGTTAACCCACCCTTGTTTTCTTCAATTTCCTGTTCATTTTTACAACTGTGGGTCCCATTATGTCCCACCCTCAGTGTGACATGAGGGGGAAATGGCTACTGAATGAGTACAATCTGTGCAGCTGCAAATGAAATCAAAACATCAGAGCACCAAATTACACAGACTACTCTTGAAATTCTGAAGGTGATGACTCACAAAAAGACTCCAGAGGCCAGAAATAAAAATAATGGGTTTTCCACCAGGTAAGTGTACGCCCAGCTGAGCCAAGCCAGCGCCGGGTGGGTGTCCTCCACATCCTGGGCCCATAGCTTCCCTGACTGAAACATCGTGGTGAGGTTTCTGAAAGGGCCGCACTTTGATGACGGTTTAATCCTGCAGAAGAAGAACAGTGGCCTTTGATAAATATCATTTCTATCCTTTTGATCACAAATAATAGTTGTAGTTGCAGACTGTTTCATCCATAGGGAGCACCACTGCAGACCAGAGGGGGTCAAAGTACTCACATTCTATACTTAAGCAGAAGTACAGCTACTTGTGTGAAAAAATACTCTGGTCAAAGTACAAGTACAAGTACTAATACTACGACAGAGTATTAGGGCCACATGTGAAATTATTATTCTTTTTTTTATATGATGAGATTTTATATTTCTAAATTTCGACTTTAATCTCGAAATTTCGACTTTTATCATGAAATGTCAAGAGTAAAGATGAAATCAAATGTGGACTTTAATGTCGTCATTTCGAAGAGAGAGCAACCGTACAGTGGGTGCAGGGTCTGTGTACCTCTTGACAGTTTAATATTTGTAGACTTAAGTTGTTCTCACTTTAACTGACAGTAAAGGTGTATTCCAAAAATGTACAGCCTGGACCTATTTCACCGACAGACAGCCACCACCGATGGCAACTATAAACTCATTCATTTGACCCTGGCATCTTTATGTGAGGCGGTTGATTGATGCTGGTTCAAAGAAAACATAGAAGAATTTCTAGAGTTAAGTCTAGAAATACTAAACTATCAAAAGGCCCTGTAGCCACAGTACAGTTGCTCTCTCTCCGAAATAAGTCCACATTTGATTTCAACTTTATTCTTGACATTTCCAGATTAAAGTCGAAATTCTGTGATTAATGTCGAAATTTTAAAGTCAAAATTTCGACTTTAATCTCGAAATGTCAAGAATAATTTTTCTTCACATGTGGTCTGAATACTCCATCATGTGATACAACTCCTTTACTGAAGTAAAAGTACAAAAGTACAACTTCTCAATTGTCATAAAGTATAAAATAAAACTGTAACCGTTTCTCTAATTTCAACATTTTATTAGAAGAAATGGAATTTGACATTTTTTTGTGCATTTTACCCGTTTCAACATCCCTTCACAATTAGTTGTTTGGTGCCTGAAGCATACAATAGAATCGCACAAATTTAACACTACAAACAAACTTGACACTTTGACATGTCAATTATTAGGATATGATAAATATGCTTGGCAAACAAGTGACTCACAAAAGGTTTTGCGTGTGTTTGTGGAATTCACACACACTGTTGTTTCATTACAGACTGTAAGAAGGCTGACATATTTATACTCACGTCCAGATAGTGTAGGTGACAGACACAGAAGCGCCAATAAAGGACGGGAAGCACAAAAGAGAAATGAACAGTGCTGTCATCTGACTGGCCCTCCAGGCTTTTCTGGATGCCTGACAATTGAGCATCAGACTGGCCTGAAAATGGGAAAAAACAAACAAACATATGTTTCATATGCAAATGTTACTGTAGTTAAAGGTCAAATTAATTTTAGCTCAATTTTTAGATCATTGGGATTACATACATACAGTATAGTCGACATCAAAATCACACCATTCAGATGTACGTTGAGAAATTTCCATTTTGCTGTTTTCAGCCAAACTGTGTTAACATGGAAGTAAATAGACACAAAACACTATTTTTAAACCTCTTCTAAAGTTCTAAACAACATTACAATTACATGGTAGTAAGTAGAGGGTCCCTAAAGGCAAACTGAAGTGTTCTGAGGTTTTCATGTCGTCATATATTGTGTCCAGAGTTACTTATCTCAAGCCAGTACCTTTCCAGGGGCAGAAGCCGTCTTTAGGAGGAAGCCCGAAATCGTCGATGGTTGAGAGCAGAGTAACACGCTCAGGAAACTCATGATTTTGTTGCATTCTTTTTTAAAAACATAGTACATTATTTCATTACAAATTGAAGTGAAGTTGTATGCAATAAAAAGCTTAACCTACTAACAGGTTGTTGTTTTCAAAAAAGAATGTAATTAAATCGTGAATTCCAGAGCGTGTAACTCTGCACTTGGCAAGTGACTATATCGAACATCCTCCTAAAGACGGCACCTGGTAGGTACTGGCTTGAGGTAAGTAACTCTGGACACAATATATGATGACATGAAGACCTTGGGACACTTTGGTTTGCCTTGAGGGACCCTCGACTTACTACCACATAAGTGTGATGTTGTTTAGAACTTTAGAAAAGGTCTAAAAATAGCATTTCATGTTGGTGAAAAGACGTGCTCTAATCACTTCCATGCTAACACAGTTTGGCTCAAAACAGCAAAATCAAAATTTGTCAATGTACATCTCAATGGTGTGATTTTGATGTCAACTGTATGCATGTACTCCCAATCATCTATAAATTGAGCTAAAATGAATTTTACTCCAGATAATCCCTTTAAGAAAACACCTGCTACACCAACCTTCTTCATATAAAACAGCAGAAAGAGTTTGATGATCTGGACTGCGGGAAGTAGCGGAGCAAACAACACCCCAAGCCTAGGAAGAAAAAAAGACAGTCAGCTATCATTTTATATCATTATTATTATTTGTTCTGTTTGTAAATTAAATTTGCACAGTCCTACCAGGTGAGGGTTTGCCCATATATGAGTTCCAGTACATTACGGGCAATGTCAAACACTGGCTTCCGGTCCCTTTTCAGCACTTTCCTGGAAAAAAGCCTAAAGACAGGATACTATAAATGCACTCATTCTACAGAAAAATGTCTTAAAACATCAGAATCCAAAACTTTTCTTTAATCCTTATGAGTCTGCAAGTCTCAAAAGCTAAATAAGTAAACTCTACTAGTGTGACCACAGTTAAGATGGACTCCACAACTTACATAAAACTAAATGGGAAAGAGAAATACACATTGTAATCACAGACAAAGGACATGGGACAAAGGCATGGGAAGTACATTTTTCATCAACAAACTCCAATACATGGTGTGACTTTGATTGGAAAAACATCTTTTCTTATAACATCTATATAAAAGTAAAAATTAAGTGCTATTTTTTCCCCACAGTGAAAAGTGTTTCATTTCTGTTAGGTCCGAGATGGAATGGATTCAGATGATGTTTACCTCATATATATTTTGATGGTACCATCTTATAGTAAAAACATTAGCTACAATGAAAAAAGTAAAACATTGAATCCACTGCAAAAATCTTCAATTTTGACTTTTTCTTTCACCTAAATACAAATCTGGTTTTGTTAACATACTACAGCTATATGTAATTTTGTGGTTAACACGAAAATCTTTTCAAACAAGTATTCAGAGAATGCCTAATTTTTGCCCCTATTTTCTGTTTTTATGACAACCTGTTCTTGAATTAGAGCCAATAATGTAATTTTGACCTTTCTGCTAAATGCGACCATGACCTTTGACCTTTTGAAATATTGATAATTTCATTATATGTATATGCATATATGTATATATGCATCAGTGCATGTAATATTATGATAATATATCCAGTATTGATTAAGTTATAGTGTGATATCTCTATGCTTGACACATACAAACAGTGTTACAGAAGTTAATTTTGCAACATGTCACCTTTGACCTCCAGAGATCTCAAAAACTATTGGTTGTAGGTGATAATTATGAGAGTTGTAGAAATCTTCATTCTGCATCATTTGGCACCAATCTGAAAGGGCTTGACCTTTGACCTTTACTCAGTTGGATCATTGCATTTGATGCACATTAGCTATATGTATATGTCCATGTAATTTCATGGTGATATCTCAAGTATTCATTGAGTCATAGCATGATATGTCTCTGCAGACACACACACACACACACACACACACACACACACACACACACAGTGATTACAATAATCTCTCCCAAACAATATTAGAACGAGATTAATAAACAATTTTGGATTGCATTTTGAGTTAGAGTATTTTGTTGCGATTTTACAACAGTTTGCTGTTAATTCTACAGTATTTTTTTACAGTGCAGAATCAGGTGACACATATTGCTGGTAAAGCGTGGCTCACCTCCAAAGAAACTCTCCCAGAATGCTGTAAAGCACCGTGAAGATAAAATCCATGAGGAGTAGGCAGTACAGTTCTTGCCCTACAAAGTTTTCCCAACACTGTGAAGAACAGAAACAATTGTCATGACAAGGTAAAGTTGATTTATTAATAGTTATTTTGGCTTTGAGGTCAAACAATGTGACATAATTTGTAGTGAATAAGGTTATAAACTTACATATAAACTCTCATTTTGACCTAGTTTTAATCACATGATACATTTCAAGAAGGAAATAAAAGAATGTTTGTGACCTGTAGACCATGACTTTCTGCTTCGACGGCAATTCTCCCCAACCAGCGGTAACACAACACTCCAATAATACTGACTTTCAACATCAGGTTCCTGAGGAAATTATCAATACGACACTATTTATTTGACTGGTAGCAAGAGACATGTGTCTGAGGTCGACTTCTGAAAAAGGCCAAACACTTTTCTTTGTGTGGGGAGTTTTTATTCTCACCTGAAGATAGAGATACAAACGCGAACACTGGGAGAGTCGTGATTCTCCATCCACGTGAGTATTTTAAAAAGTCCAGGCAGTAACAGGTTTATGGCAGATACCACTGCTGATAAACGCAGCAGTTCTGATTCTCTGAAGGACCTGCTGATGATGGTGGTCTGTGTACAAAAACAAACAAAAACACACAAGGGAGACATGAAAAGATGGAAAATATAGAAACTCAGAGAAATGTGTATATATATATTTTATTGTATGTTCTAATCTGAGCCACTTCTACTGATAGATAAGAGTTTCAAACTTGTATTAGATTAGTTGTACTGTGTTGTAAAGTGTAAAACCATGGGGGGAAACGGAGGGTTTAAAGCCGTGACAAAAATACAGAGGTGGAAATAACTATGTAGAAGTACTTTCTTTACTGTACTGAAGTAGATTTTTTAGGTATATGCACTTTACTTGAGTATTTATTTTTATGACAACTTTTTACTTTTACTTCCTATATATATTTTTTTTTATAAATATCTGTACATTATACTCATTACATTCTCAGAATAGACTCATTACTTTTTCAAACTAGACAAATGTGACAGTATGAAAAATAAGTCGTAAATCATTAAATCAGCAATTGTGATTTAATATATCATCATAATTTTGACTTTTTATCTCGTAATTATTAATTTCTTATCTCATAATTATGTTTTTTTTAATCTCCTATTTATGACAAAAAATAATACCCCTTGACTCTGGCTGGGTAATAAAATAAGTTTAAAAACTTTTGTTGTATTATTTTCTAGGGCCCCTGTCAGTCTTGTTCCTTTAGAAATGTCATTACTTTTCTCCCTCTGTAAAAGTTTATGTAACTGTAATGAGAATAATATTTAACATTGCATCTGACATATTCACACAACAAACACCAAATGCATAATGTGGAGGAGAAAAGAGGAAATAAACTATGTGCGGTGAGAAGGTGTTTCTTCTAACAGTCTTTTTTTTTTTGTGACACAGCCCCCACTGCTCATGTCTGCAGGAAGTCTGTCATGTCTGGATGCACTGCAGTGTTCAAGCGTCTAACCTCTGACTGGTAGTGGACGGTGACGGCGCTCACAAGTACACTGGTCAGACAAACAGCCCATCCTGTCAGATGCATGATGAGGCGACACAGCTGATGCACATAGCTCTTTTTGTTTTCTCCTCTGATTATCTCAGACAGAAGTTCCTGATTGAAAAAAAAAACAAAACATTCTTTGTAACATTATACCACCAATATTTAAAAGTGGAAGCATTGACAATAGTGACAGCTGACATCACACAGTGTGTATTTACAGATATGTTAATCCTCCTTTGTTGACATGTTCAAGTTTAGTTTGTCAATGAATGTTGAAAGACTTGAAATGCTGAAAAATATGTATATGAGTGTAAAACAGTAAAAAAAAAAAAAAAAAAAAAAAGACTAGCAGTCATGGGAAAAAGTGCAAATAGACACTGAAAGTATTGAATAACTTGTACTGAAAATGTTGCCTGATCTGTGTTAATGTGAAAGTTATCAAGGATCTTTTTTCTTTTTTTTTTTACTTTGTTCTGAAAAACCTGGTACACAGTCAACAGTTGACCTACTAATACTTTATGTCCCTGAGACCCAGCAATGCATTTTGCCCTTTGTAGAGGACTAAAGCGCTTTGAGCACCATGTAGGTGGAAAAGTGTTATATAAGTACAGTCGATTTACCATCAGGCACGTGCAGAGAAGGGGTGCTACAGGGGCTCTGGTACCTGCCCCTCTGCTGATTGACACCCAAAGTCCTTTTGACAGGGACTGGGTTTTTTTTTTTTTGGCTTTTTTGAATTTTTAAAACATAAAGGAGTTCCAATGGCAAAGTTCTCCACAATGTGTGGAAGTGAAGTGAAGTTACATTTGGAAAATAACATTTTACATGTAAATACCTTATGGCCACGATTTATGAGTCACACGTTCAATTAACCCTTCGAAAGCGTGTGCGTAGACATTTTAAGAACATGGCAAGCTGAAAACTGCTGGTTTGAAGACCAATATGCAGCATCAAAAAAGGGACATCTCACACACACATATACACACACATATATATATACACACAGACATTATTGAATTGTTGTTGAAATTTAGTTTTAAATAAAGTTCACTTGTTTGAAAATTTAGTTTTACATCCCCTTTTTTTAAAAAAAAAAACTTTGCCCCTGTCCCACCAAAGGTCTCTGCACGGCCCTGTTTACCATTCACAAACCAAACCAAAAACCCCTCTCCCCCAGGGTAAATACTGGAGCTTCTACATACTTTGAGCTGAGTGCTGATGTTTTCAGACTGGAGTTTCACAGACATCATCTTGGTGACTTTAAAATCCCATGAGCAGAAAACCTTCACTGCCAGATTCGCATTCGAGTTTAGCACGTGAAGAGTTTTCCCAAAAGAGTTGGACATGCTGAAAGAGAAGAGTGAATGCATAAAAATACTATAGAAATAAACCAGAACTGATTGGATTCATTCAAACTTAGTCCCACCTGTACACTAGGATCATGCAGATAGTGAAGAATGCAGTAGCAATAGTAAAGAAATATGCAGCTGATATGTTGTATGGCACCATCTGGGAGGTGACTGCGTTACAAAGTGGCAGCTCTGTTGATCCACCGCTGTAGCTGGGGTTTGGACCAGCAGCTCTGCAAGTTTTGAAAGCATCATTGGTGTAGTAGCCATAAAACAGCAACGTCTGGGAGAAGTAACCCTGCCATGGATAACAGGAAGAAGACTCAGCTCAAAAGTGCAACAGGAATAACAGGGTGGGAGACGCTACTGTGGTTGAGTGGCTGGAATCTGACCGTGCCTGTGAGAAGCTCCAGGCCTGTGAAAGTGGAGACACCAGGGTCACGTGGCGGAGGATGCACGGCTTGAGGGAAGACTACGAAGAGGCCGTTTATGATGAAGAGGAGAAGGTTGAAGAGCAGGAGTGTTCTGAGGAACAGGAAGTAGGAGAGAACACCGGTTCCAAAGCGAGCGCTCATCATCTTCATGGACAAATGCCACAACCGGAAGTAAGTGAGGACTGGGAGGCAGCTGAACAGGCAGTGGCGCCAAGTCTGAAGGTGACAAAACATCATAACTTCCAAACTGTGATCCATTACAGATTATTACCTCTGCCAAGGAGGTTATGTTTTTGTCAGAGTTTGTCTGTCTGTCTGTTAGTTAGCAAGATAAGTCCAAAAGTTATGGATGGATTTTGATTAAATTTACAGGGTAGGTTGTTAATGGAGAGATCTGGAAATGATTACATTTTGGTTGTATGGACGGATTTTGATGACATTTTCAGGGTGTGTTGGGAGTGTCACGAGGAACACTTGATTACATTTTGGTGGTGATCCAGGGGGGTTTATGGATGGATTTTGATTATATTTTCGCCCTCAGAGTGCTTTTCTAGTTTGTTACTGTTATTATTCCACCAAGGAATGGCTGACTTATGTTTTTGCCAGTGTTTATGTATATGTCTGTCTGTGACTTTTAACAACACAACTCAAAAATCTATGAATGAATTTGGCTGAAATTTTCAGGAAATGTTGATACTGACACAAGGAGGAACACATGATTAAATGTTTGTAGTGATCACTGGTGGTATGTGGGGGGGGCACATATGTGTGTTTCATTTGGTTGGTGGGGGTAGACCACTCCTCACAGAAGTGAAAGGGGGTGAGGGTTGATCTGCCTTGGTGGAGTCTGCGCTCTCTGAATGCTTTTCTAGTTCAAAAGGAATTCCCTACATTAAAGTTACTGAAGTATAATGCGTCACATGACCCCTGTATTACTTCTGAGCAGATGTGGCAAGTGTGCAGTGAGGTAAAAGTGAAATTAAACAATAAAAAATACTAAGGAAAGTACAAATTATCCCAAAATATACTTGACTACAATAGTAAAGGATTATGTGAGGGTTTGTCCCTCTTCACACCCTTGACTATCAGCTTTGTCTACCTAGGCCACTGCTCCCTCCGGTAACAATGCTAATGTTTCTAGCTTGTTATCACCCCTTTGTTTTGTTGTTCATGGCTTTTGTATATACCTCCCTTTTTGACCTTTTATAAATGACAGTCTTTGCCTCCTCTGCATCTTTCTCCTGAAGACAGTTGAAGCATTTCATCCGAAATGTCGAGGAAATATTTCTGGTTCTTTTCAGAACTAATTACATGCTGTACGACAAGTCTATTTATTTATATATTAATTCTCCGCCATGTAAACCTTCGACCAATAGATTATTACTTTGCTAATAAACAACACCGCAACTGATGACACAAGGGGTTGATGGTTTATTACAGGGAATATTATTGATACTTACCCTTGAAACATACATGCTGAGGTGATAGTAGCAGGGGATTCTTCTGTTAAGGAGTGAATTTTCAGCCACATCATTGAAAGCAAGTCGCCTGTTTGAACAAAATAAAGGAGTGTTATTGTAAAAATTCAATGAAAAAAAAAAAAAAAAGATGATACTGTTTTGTACCTGAGCTCCTTCTTATCTGCCAGGTTCATCGGCATCGCCTGCAGCTTTCTCAAACCGTCTCTCACTGAAAGACCTCGGAGGTCGGACACCAGCTGCTGCCTCGGGTTTCCTGTAAAACACAGAAGCATCTGATTTATGAGGATGTTCCTTGGACTCACAGAGAGTATGTAAAATTAAAACACAGAAAGAACAGCAAGGTTCTGTTCACCCTCTGTACTGATGTTCTCCACCACTACTGGTGCAGGTCCGGAGGGGTCAGGAGGATCACAGGAGGAGGTCAGGGGTCGGCCACCTATGGTCTGTCCTGGTAGATCAAAAAAATGTGCTACAAATTCTTTCAAGATGTCTTTATAAAACTTTTGCAGTGGAAATGTCACTGGATTGCAGTCAATTTACAGTTTTTAAAAACAATCACAATGACATGTAATATTGCTCATAAAACAAACAATATTCCAAAAATAGGTTTGGTTTTATGGATATGAACAAACATTTTCATTAATTTTTTTCATAACAGCTTCCTCTCTCTCTCTCTCTCTCTGTACACACTGCCTGAATAAAAAAATATAGTCAAAAATATAGTTACACACAATATTTCACTGGACCACCTTTATTTCTGATTACAAGAGACATTTACTTTGACATTTATTTTTATTCTTTAGCCACATAATGCTTATGCAATGTCACAATAAGGTTCATCATATGTTTTCCATTTACAGTTGCATTATTTTTTTTTTATTATTGATCATAGAGAACAGGACCACTGCATCATTTCTTCATCATCCCAAATTAGTCTGGATTTTGTGGAGGCTAATTCATGTTTGAAAACTCCAGTATGTCTATAGTTCAGCTTCACTGGTATACATGTTTTGGACATACCCCTCTCCGCTTTGGAGGGGAGGGCAAGGAGGGAGGGAGGGAGGGAGGGAGGGAGGGAGGGAGGGAGGAAAGAAAGAAAGAAAGAAAGAAAGAAAGAAAGAAAGAAAGAAAGAAAGAAAGAAAGAAAGAAAGAAAGAAAGAAAGAAAGAAAGAAAGAAAGAAAACTCCACTTTCCCTTTGTTTTATGGTAAAAAAGGTAAAATTACATGAAAATGTTTACATTTACAAATGCAAAGAATTTCACCAAAAATCTGAACAAACATGAAATGACCAATATGTTTTAAAATAAGTGCAATTATAACAATATCCTGCCTGTTTTGTATATTTGCAGATCCACTGTAATATACATGGATCAATGAGAAACAGAGGTAAAATATTGTTTTAAAAAAGACCAGTTAAACAGAGAAAACTAAAAAGTGTAATTACTTCTGTTAAGACATTTCAGATTCTTTATGTTTTTCACATTTTAAAGGAAGCTTTGTTGATGTAAACATTTCCACAGTGTAATTTGACTTTTATCATCACAATGACCTTGCTGGTCTGGCCCAGTTCAGGACAATATTGAGTTGTTCATATATGACCTCTGACCTCAATTGAGTTTGACATCCCTGCTGTAATGGAACCTTTAGTGTAGTCTTCTTTCCACACCTGCAGCACATGTGTGGCATTCTGTTTGTCCTACAATTCTGTTTTCTTTATTAATCATTTGAGTTCTTGAGTTATTCCTATACGTTTGTGATAAATTCTTAACAGACTAGTAATGTAGTAAATGTTCCATTACCTGAAACACGACTTGGCATTGATGAGAGAATCCTCAAAGTGGCAGCAGACCAGTGGTGTCTGTGCAGGGAGTTAATGGGCTCAAAAGTATCCCCACTACTGGAGGTCACCTCACTGTCTATACAAACAGAATTACGTTAACCTTTCTGCAATAACAGGATATGTATTAGTGATTGAATGACATGGACTGTTTAGGACTGATCTTTTTTCTTTTTTTTTTTTTACATCAGCCTGCCACAGGGTGCTGATGTTTCCTAGCTGATATTTGGAGCCAATATTGATTTCTATTTTCTCTGTCAAATGGTAACAAATATCAGATGGATTGTTTTAAGACCAATACTGATTTTATTTAATTTATTTGACCTTAGTCTTTTTTACTTACAATTAGAAAATACAAATTATGACAGTTAACCTAATATTAACTACCGCATCAAATTTTTTTAGTATTTTTTCAATGTGGACAGCAATATCTTCACGAACATGGAGGTGCTATGAACTTTACCTGTCAGTTAATTATGGCAGGATAAAAATAAAGAAAAATAACATATGAGCTAACCCAACAGGCTGACACTGATATAAGAAAATAATGTAAATATCAGCCGGCCATATGTGGTCTATCATTTATCATTATTGACTGAATATTTCCCAGAAACTGGTCCCATCTCTCTTACTGGGTATTTGTTGTTTTAGTTAAAATAGCAGACCTGGTGTTGTAGTTCTGGATGAAATTAATATTTCCATTTGCAGAGCTTCAGGAAACCTTTGGGTGTGTGTTTCTGCAACGTGGCAGTGCCTAAAGCTCTGTCCTGGATAATCCTCTGCTATATCACTGAAGGAGAAAAGGATGCAGTCAGTAAAATAGAGGTGGTATGATTAGAAGAAGAAGAAAAAAATCTGAATATAGGAAAATGAACAGACATGAAAATTCATTGTTAACAGCTATAATGAGAAGATTTTATCAAGTAAGTGATTCTTTTTTGGTAATTTCTGTACACATTGCAAGATAGTGACAGTTATATGAAATAATATGGAACAATGTGGAAACTAATGTGGAAAACGCATTTCCCAGGTTATTTTAATGTCTGTTGGGCAGCCCAAACAGTCTCTGTGTTTGATTGTTTGATTGTGTTTGTTCAGGAACAACTCATTTTCTGTGGGTTTTCAAATACCCCACGCTGTGAACGCACCAGTGGCGTAATGACGGTTAAGAAGGTATTTAGAATTAGCCGCTGTGTTGCTAAGTAACTATGCCAAGATCGTCATCTTTTTCTCTTTATTCATATATTCCTGGTCCATTACTGTGTGTAAATGCCACGAGATAGAGATTAATAACACAGTACAGTTTGGACAGATATTAGCATGGTGCGTTGTTTATCTGTGCAGAAGTTAACGTTGTTTAGCGCCGGTGTGTGGTTGAAGCTAGCTGTCATCTCAAGCTAGCTCTTAGCCCAAACGGACCGAATATAATTTAAAAAAATTTGAATGACCCGTAACAGCGGACCCGCTCACTTCGGGTCAGCCCACGCATCACTGATAAGTATCCTTAGTTCTTGCACCAAACTGCACGTCAGGCACTTTCTATATATACTCTGCTGTTCTCTCAGCGTTTTATGTTTCTATTTATTTAGGCTCACTCTGTGACTATGTTGCTGGTCATGTTTGTATGTACATGCTGCACAACAACCCCCTGCGGACAATTAATGAAAGTGAAATGAAATGTCTACCTCTTCCTCCTTGCAGTAGATTTTAGTTTATTTTGCGGGCATCTTAAATCTCCGCCTTTTCCGGGAGGCTGATGGGGCCTGAGATCGGAAAATGACTGACTTCAATGGGAAATAAAATGCTAAAATCCTATCTGGTTTGTCATGTCCCCTGAATCACACACATGTTGTACCTCATAATAAAGGAAAATTATTGATGTGCGTTTCAACTGTTTCTGTTAACCAACGGCTGATTCATTAATGGTAACCACAGACTCCACACCACAGCCGAGCGGCGTGTGACGTCACATACGCGACGCATTGTAGCCTCTTAATAAGCTCACATAAAACCTAACTTCAAGCTTGCTTCCGATCAACAACAGGTGTTCTGCCTATGCCACCTCAATTATTTCTTATTAACCGCTATCACGCGTGATTTTCAGAGCACTTCTCAAACAGAATCAGAATTTAGTTTGACTCACTCCATTCACTCCCATTCAAATATTTTGTGAGCGAAGCACCCACGGACCGGAAGTAGAAGGGCGGGACTGAGGCTCCCCATTACTACAGATTTTTTTTTTAAATTATTATTATTATTTATTTATTTTATTTTATGGAACATAAACAAACATCAACCAAACAGGACAACAAAGACAACCCATAAAGTAATTAATAATAAAAAAAACAACAACAAAAAAACAAAACAAAAAGGAAAAAAACAATTCAATTACTTCCTGCGGTCAGATTAAAAGACAAAGCAGATAACAAACTATAAAAGCGTACAGCATTCTTCGATTTTACTACTTATTTGTAATTGCCTGTAATTAACCTAAAAACAAAAAGCTAACAAAATAATAAATAAAGCGGGTTATCGTCAATCACATCCATTTTTTTTAAAGGATCTGGTTTATTGAAACTTCCTGATATTGTATATTTAAAAACAATGGAACTAAATTTCATAGTAAGGACAAAAGTCTTCCAGTTTGTATCCAAAGAAATTTTAAGAGAAGGGAATTTTCATTTAAGAGGGTTGTCTGTTTTTGAAACATGCAAAGTAAGAACAAATGCCAGTAAAAATATCACTACATTTCGGTTATTGGGGTGAAATTATGGAACTATCTAAAGGATGGATTGAAATTGTGTAGTCTGTTGTTGAATATGAAGAGCTATGAAAGTACAATTATCTCAAATTGACTTTGAATGTAGATTCATTTGTGTTAATGTTTTATTTGCAGCAGCTTCAGGTAATTCAAATAATGTGAGTAAAAGAAGCAGAAATAAACCTCTAGTGTCAGCTTCTTCCTTTTTCTGTTACTAATTGTGTAAATTGGACATTCTTTATATACCTG
This sequence comes from Siphamia tubifer, assembly GCA_020466265.1. Classification (NCBI taxonomy): domain Eukaryota; kingdom Metazoa; phylum Chordata; class Actinopteri; order Kurtiformes; family Apogonidae; genus Siphamia; species Siphamia tubifer. The sequence goes on along the minus strand of CM035790.1, from coordinate 28,680,652 downwards.
AATTAAAAATATATACAATCATTCATGCTCTGTTCTTCAATTTGAAATGTTAAATTTCAGTGTATTTCTTTCTGTTGTTGAACTGAATTGCCCCCCTTTTATCTATATCTGTAAAAGGTTAAGAGTAAAATTAAAAGTGAAAGCAAAGATGCACAGAAGTGGGTGCACTCAACCAAGACAATTCATATGTCCTCCTAAATTAAGCCACCAATTTAACAACAGAATTAACTTACTCATAGTCCGACTCTATTTGACAATTATCAACATTTAAGCTGATGTTGTGTTCCATGGTCCTCGATGATTTCACTTCAGATCCAACACAGAGTATCAGTCTTCATCAGTTAGACCAGACCAGACTTCAGTGGGTCATGTAACTAGGATGAATTATTTTTAAGCGTTTTCCTGCATCCTCCCAGACTGAAGAACCTACAAAATGCCAGTCCTTCTCCTTCTAAATGTTATCTCAATGCCACTGGGATATAAACAGCTTCCTCACCAATGAAACAAGTTTCAATAACAGATATGCAAATAAGAGACAAGTGATGAAAAAAAGCAGTCACTGCATTTTGTCTCAGACATCCTTCAAACTTCCCCTCTCAATTCATCCACTTAACACAGCTGTGTTTAGTTTGTGTCTGCAGAGATATCCCACACTGATAAGAAACAGGAAATAATCATATGCATAGAAGTAAAAATGTGTGTCTGTATCTTATTTTGAAAGCCTATTTTAACATAGAGCATGAATGCACCACTATTAAATATATTCTACAGGAAAACAGAGCATTTATTTTCATTTAGAAGTTTCACCAAAAACCTCAATAAGTTTTATTTTATTTTTATTTGTATGTTTCATCCATGGGTTTTTTAGGGGTTTTTTTCATGGATTTGACAGTTGAGGAGAGGTTATGTTAGAAACTAGTTGTTATTTGGGGTGAATTTCATATTCATTGTTGTAAGTGGAAAAACACAAACTGCTCCTTCAATTTATTTATATGTGATTTTATCAGTGGTTCTTTTCGTTCTATTTTCCTATCAGATTTGTTTTTGTCTGAAAGATTCAAGATTCCAATTTTTTTTTTAAAAAAGATCAAATGTTTTTTTTATATTTTATATTTACATTTATTTTGAGACACATAACACAACAAAAGAGAAACATACACACCCATACATACAATCAACACAAAAAGAAATATACTGTACAAAAATGCATATTATGTAATTTCTTGACTTGGTCCAAAATAGATGTTGTATTTACATTTACTGGTTGATGAATGTTTCAAAAAGGAGTGGGAATAAGAAAATGTATTAAATCCCACCCCCTATAGTCCTGCGACGGTGCTATTATTTAAATCTGATACTTTAACTGTATATATATTCCTATCTTCAGATGCTCAACATACACCATATATCACCTCATCCTATTACATTTATAATATAATACAATATAACATATAAGATATGGAACATGACTATTTACCTTCACTTATATATTTACCAATATTGTTTCCCATTAACATATCATCATAATATAGGTCTATTAATAATTAGCAAAATACCAACAGTAATTATTCAGGGTGGTGCTGATAGTAATAATTAGTCCCCTTGCAATACTGTAGGTCCACCCATAACAGTGTCCTGAACTGTGCATTAAAAAGGCAAGATTTGGGAGTCCATAACCAAATTGACTTGAATCAGTGTTTAAAATTTTAGTATAGGGTATCTAATAATGATATTTTTATAAGATCACATGATGTTTGAAACATTTCATCTACTGCCCTCTAGTGGTCAAATAAAATACGTACTGGTACATCACTGTGTGCTGCTTCATTATTAAAAAAACAAAAAACAAAAACATTATACTGGTTCTTCACTTTTCCCCTGTAATGAAAAGTTTTGGTACTGTCAAGCTATTACTATTTATTTATTTGTGATATTTTTTCCTATTACAAGATAATGTTTGTGTTCAATACCATGTATTTAATGATGAGCAAAATTTTAAAAATGACAAATGAAATGTACCATTTTGTTAAAAAAAAATACAGTATATACATATAAATGCAAAAAATATAAATGGCATCTCTGCAGAAACAACAAAGTTAAAAGTAACCTACATTTTTTTACACAGTATTGCATGTTTCTCAGTCAAAATAAATGTATGAAATTCTGCCACAGAATAGAACAATAACAGCTGGAAATTGATCCAATTATTTTGGCAGAGCTGACACAATATTTAAAAATAAAGATGCATCAAGTTTTCACAACATAAAACTGCCCACATGACATGTAAAGCACAACATCATGTACTTCCCTACATGGTTCAGAGGTGTTTTGAGGTTACAGTCGTTATGTACTGACAGGAACCAGTAGAAAAAGTATACGTGTAATAACTATCAACAGGGAACTGAGAACATATGCTTCAATTCACAATTTATTTAAAGAACATTCTTGGGGAAAAAACAGTCGTTAACAATATTGTAAAAGTGATGTATGATCAAAATATGCTTTTATATAAAAGCAATTTGATTTTGTTCTTTTTTTTGTCTCTACATTTGACTTTACCTAAGTAATTTATCACCACTTATTATGATACCATTATTTGAACATAGCATTTTTTCCTGTAACAATTGTGTTTTTTCCAGTATTTCATTTACTGGTCATATAAATGCTCATAACATTTCTGAATAAATTTGAATGTTATTTGAAGGCTATTAAAACAGAAGTGGTACATTCTTGTTTCATTTCTTTCTTTGTTTCATGACTAATACAAAAAACTGGACAATCTTGCAGTTTTAGTAGCTTCTTTGGTTTTTAGCTGCATTTACTCTTCTGGTCTTTCATTAGATTAAATTTAATTGAATTTATTTATTTCCAATCTAAATGAATAGAAAGCAGCAGGGTGAAGAAAATGTAAAAGACCTAAGATAAATTGCTGTTACATCTATTGCAGTAACCAGTTTACATAACAGTCAATGAAAATAAACATATCCAAACATCTATAAGTAAAATTATTTAATTACATGTCTTTATAAAGCTTATATATATATATATATATATATATATATATATATATATATATATATATATATATATATATATATATATATATATATATATATATATATATATATATATATATATATGTATACACAGCTCTACTCTTCCATTGCCAAAAATTCCACATTCAGAGACCCCACAACCGCAATATAAATTTGCTTTATATTTTTCCTTAACCTTTACTATTAAAATTAAACCTCTGCCTCTGTTTTTCATCATGCGATAAAACAAATAATGTCTGCAAATTTGCAGGAAAAGGTCTGTTTATCACTTTAATTTAAAACACAATCAACAATGTCCTTAATTGAGCTTACTCTTTATATTTGAAACTCCAACGATTCAAATTTAATAAACAACTCATTTGTATGTTCCCTGATGTTAACAGTGTAATCATTCTTATTCTTTTCTGTTATAATAAACGGATTTCTGTTACTCATGTGTTGCCCCATACTTCAGATATGTACAGAGGGAACAATATCAAATTACCACTGTTTTATAGTCAAATATATATTTTGGTTTACTAAATACAGAAACATATCTCATACATTTCATTTAAAAAATATATAAAAACAGCTTCAGTGAATTTCAATTTCTAAACGTGAATTTGATTAAACCATTTGTTTGATGTCCAGTAAGTCCGTGAACGCACCTCGTTGGGGGCGGTCTTTGAAAAGTTCTCAGGAAGCTGTTACTGACAAAACGAAACTCTCCCAACTTTGACAGGAAGAGTTTTCAATTTGTCTTTTAACAGTAACCTTCTTTAAAACAAAAAACATGCAAGGCAGCGCTTACGGGGCCTCGTTGGCCGGTGGGGCCTTTGATTTAGGGAGTTTTGTGAAACAGCCTCAAACTATTTTGCGTTTCCTCAGCTGGGTGAGTGACTCCACACAAATGCTAATGCTAGCATGAGTGCTAGCATACTGTCGCATCACACAGTGCAGTATGTTAACAGATGTGCGCTGCCAGTGACCACACAAACCTGTCAGTAGCAGTTTTTATTGTTTTTATTTACCACTGACACAGAACATAAATGTACTGTCCAGTTAAAATCACCATATGTGTTAAAATGTGCAAACTGTAAACATAACTGTGAGCTTGTCAAAATTAGCTAATGATAGCTTAACATGTCCAGTGCTGTGTCACCGCACTAAGAGCCATTTGATCATATGATTATGGACAGTATGTTGGGGCTTTCTTTTGTTTTCTAGAGAGTATTTTATTGTGCAAACTTCAAACAATAAAACCTCCAGAAGATGTCGCTCTTTTTCTGAAAGGGTTATGATGGGGGGAAAAAATCAGGAAATGAAATTATGATAGTCAGGTGTGATGTGCACCTGCTCTTGTCTGGGAGGAATTACCTGGTTTTCCCCCTTTTGTATCATATATCATGCAATATTAATCATAAAATACAAAGGTGGTTGGAAGTATGTTCACTTAAGTCCAGTTTTGAGGTAGTTGCACTTAGTTTGCAGTATGTTTGGGATTAATAATTCTCAAGTTACTTTGCTTCATCATATCTGGTGAAAGAGAACTTGTTTTGCTTTTCCAAATGCATCAAAACTACTGCCACTAAACATTTCCTTCTGTTTGTCACTTCCTTGCAGATATTTTCGATTGTTGTATTTGCTACAATTACAGCAGAAGGATATATCAACCCTATGACTCAAGACAAAGGCAAGTGCATGTTCAATGACAACGACAATGCCTGCAGCTTCGGTGTAGGAATCGGGGTCCTGGCATTCTTGGCTTGTGTTGTTTTCCTTATACTTGATGCCTACTTCCCCCAAATCAGCAATGCCAAAGAGAGGAAAACCATTGTTATTGGAGATTTGGCATTTTCAGGTAAAAATCTATTTTTAGCATTATGTGTTATTACTAAAATGATGAAATATGCTGCACAACAGGAAGTGTGGGCCTGGTGTGGTTAGTAGTGTCATCACATTTGATCTTTATCTTAGCTCTTCATTTTTCTTATTCCTTTACAAAAGCACTTTGGACGTTCCTGTGGTTCATTTGCTTTTGCGTTGTGGCCAACCAATGGTCCAAAACTACTGACAGCACTGCTATTTCTGCTGATGCCGCCCGTGCTGTCGTGGCCTTCTGTTTCTTCTCAACCATCACCTGGGTAAACCTTGCCATCTCACCGCATCCAACATTTGACTTACAAAATGTTATGATGACACACAACTCACACAACTCAAATCCTTCCCCAGGGTCTGCTGGCCTTCTTTGCTTATCGAAGGTACCAAGAAGGCGTGAGCGACTTTAATGAGGAGTACAGAGATCCAGCCAATGACCACGTTTCTCCATACCCAGCTGCTCCATATCCCAACAGTGGCCCCACTGGATACCAACAATCACCTTTCTCCCACAGTCCAGAAAATCCTGGAGATTACCAGCCACCGACTTACTGAGGGACTGATATTCAAGCCTGTGAATCCATCGGGAGAGTGTTCTTTTCCAGACAACGACGTGTGCAGACAGTTAATTTACAATTCAGACTGCTCTACACACTCCAATTTTCCATAAAGCAGAATGTTTTTGCATATTTTTGGGTGCACTGATTTGTTTGTAGTTTCTTTTATTGTTGCATAGTTTGGTGGATGTCAGTTGTGTAATTCGATCCAAACTCTGCAAATATTGTTCAAGTGATTGATTTGGGAAGAGCTTTGACAGCTGTACCATGTTATGTTGTATTCCTACCAAAACAATAGTACTCAGTGCCCCTTTAATTTTGTTTTAGTGCACTTTGAAACTTGTTAGAATTGAGGCACTACAGATAAAATAGGATGTGGATTTGCTTTACATCTTGAACATGTGATTTTTGTTTCATGTGTTTGATACTGAATAGTGCATCAACATACATTTCTTCAAATGCAGCAGATCAATAATTTAATCTTAACAATACCAACGAGCAATGTCCTTTTATAAATGACTATTCCACAGACTGATATTATTTTATCAGTTGGTGCAGTGAAAATGTTCACTAAGAAACTACTGTAATGGCATCATCTTTCAAATTTTGTTTAATCAACCACTGAAAGGTTTCTTTTTTTTGCGCACTTGACCAACAGATCACTTCATTAGGGTAGTTTATCATTAGAATCTAATCTAAGCTTATTTGTTTTACTGTCAAATCTAATTTTGTTGAATGTTTTTTAAGGGGGGTATTTTAATTTAAGGTAGCAGATCCTGCCAATTATACAGATATCGGCTACCTCTAAAAAAGTGCCTTGCTTTATTTCAGTTACACATTTTTGTTTTTAAATGTCTGCTACATTTTGAATGCAGGAATTCAATGATTTTTGTGGAAAATATTTATTATTGTTACTTTTGGCCCAGGTACACATGACAATCACAGTGTAATTGCCACTTTCCTGTACTTTTCTTTTTCTCACATGGTGTTCATTGCTTACTGTTGTACTCAAATGCTTTGCAGTAATTCAAGTGCCTTTTACAGTATTCTATATTACCAAGATTTTGCCAAATAAAACATTCACATTTAGAGAGTTTGGGTCTGCCTACAATTTATATCCTGCTTTATAAAAAGGAGTGGGAGAGAGAACAGGACAGACTGGGCAGGGTTGGGCACCTTTAGCAAATATTTAAGTAGTGATTGTGATGATGACTTGGGAGGAGCTTGTGACCTTTGATAAAATGACAAAGGCTGTGCATTTAAAATACTCTACCAAAGGTTTAATCTTCAATAATCCAAAGTTAAAACCAGATTTTACTCTATTCTGTGCTCATTTTATTATATTATTAGTTGGAAGGATGATTTAATTAGCTGGTAGATTATTTGGGGGCAACATGTTTTATTCTAAGGTTGACTGATAAATTGCTAACAATATGTATGTGTGACATTTTAGTAAATTATTACATATGAGGTTTAACTTCATTCACTGTACACTTTGTTCAGTTTGGTTTTCTTTAACCCCAGAACATGCCAATTAGTCATCACTTTGTGATGCAGAATGAAAGAACATTGGGTTATTTGTCTAGTATTTTAGTGTCACACATATTATCTTTGAGATTGATAGCCCACAGGTGAGTTCCTGGAGACTGTGCTTGAGTTGCCAAATATCTAAAATAAAAGTTTCTATAAAGAGACATTGCATTAATAATGTTTCATGGACATAAGCAGAGATGATCAGAGAAGTTGGGATAATATTGAGTTTATTGAGTTCAAGTTTACTAAGTTATTTGATACCTAATATATCCCTGGGCTGGATATATTAGGTAACAAGAGAACATGTAATGCTTAAAATTTATGTGTTGGAAGCAGCAAAATAAGCAAAGTATTGAGCTCAGTCATGCGCCCAGGAAACAAACTGTTGAAATTGTCATGTCATGGTTGATCAGTGTGCTTCATACATGATTTCATACATGTGGAATTGGCCTGCACATTCTGTTTTTATTCTACTTCAATTGAAATTATTATTATACATTATTTATATAATAATATTATAGTGTATGATATTATGAGGGAAACAGGCCATGACCTTTAATATACCCACAAACTGCCTTTTATCAGAATCTGTAGATATGTGTTGAATTAGGTCGTGATGGTTTTAAAAAGTAGGTCATTAGAGACACTGCTTTAAACCATCCTGTTGAGTAAATGCTTTAACCACAGTCACATGGCACTGTCTCTGGCACATAGACACGGGACTTTCCTGAGCACAGAATACTGGCATGCATAGACTTATTACAATTTAAAGGAAGAGTGTTCAGATTAACTCGCCGACTTGTGGTCGTACGTTTCCCCACTGCACATGAATGCACCGTTGAACGAACGCCACCGCCCTCTTGCGTCGACGTGCGCGCTGACTATACAGGGTGCTGACGTCACCAGCAGATACAGGAAGTAATGATCGGCTGCTTGGCGAACGGGCGAACGGGGGAAACGAGCAAAATGATCCGGTGAACCAGGTGATACGATGACATTTGAGCTCCAACCGAAGGTGGACGGAGAGCTGGACATCTAGCGCATCCGGTGAGTTGCGGGAAAAGCTGGGGGGGCTATTCCACCGGTGAGTTTTAGGGGGGACCCGGAGGCTGAAGGCTGCGATTTGTGATGGCATCCCTGTCTGTAACCTCTGCTCTGCTGGCAGGTCAGGGACATAAGCTAACGTATATATGCACACAGGGTGAGTGTTAACTAGAGGGAGCTTCAATCACTGTCAGAATAAGGAATTTTCAAAATAAAACACGTTTATGGAGCTGTCCTGGCAGTTATCCCCTGTAATACACACTCCTAGTGTTAAACCCAAAATATATTTGAATGTTTCCCCCTTGGGCTAGTACTACTCATACCATAGTGTACCTATTATTATGACCATAGAAACTCACTGTACAAAAACACACAAAGTCAGGCCCATTGTGTAACGCACATCTGTTTAAAGACTCTTGACCTGTTAAAGATTCTGCCTTAAAGCACTAAGTGAACACTTTATGGTCTTCGCACATACTCTCTTTGGTTTATTCCCTTTGAAGACCACCAGCCAGATGATTCCCTTCACGACCAAGTAATTTGAAGATGCCGCTTTGGGTCGTTTGATTGATGAATTCATAAAACACACATACTTACAGATAGTCTGAGTGGTATTTGTTGCAGCCTCCTGACAAGTGTCTGTGTGAGCTGAGCTGAAGGTGAGTTCAAGGATAATTGGGAACGACATGTGCACATCAGTTCTTGATACTCCCACACTGACTGTTTATATTGGTTTACTATTACTGTTTGGCTGATCTCTGGCCTTGGCTCACTCTAGATAATCAGGTGCCTGATTACGTCACCACAGCACTTCTAGTATGCTGGATTGCAGTTTTGAAGTTGCTGTAAAGAACATAGATTTGTTTTTACCAGTTTTCAGATTTCTGTTTGCATCACCTTTTTGCAGGGCATTTATTCAGGTAATAGGGTGCTTTGCTCAATTGTATATGATCACTTTCTCCTACAAGGCCTTTGGACTAGGTGCATAATCTTCCAAGTCTAGTTAAAGTTCACTAGTATTATAAACTTTAGTCATGGTTACAACACACATGCTCACAGTCCAGATAAAGAGTTCAGAAGATTGAACATTGAAGTGTATTGTCAGGACAGTGGGGGAAAATCAATGTCACCAGTTCAGCAATCAGGCAGGAGGAGACGGAGGGGTAAGACTGTTAAACTTTTAAAGTTTAAATCAGCTGCGATACTTGCATATCAGAGTGGCCAGTTGTGTTGCATGGACTGAGGGCCCTGATGTTGTTGCTATAATGGACTGCTGTTTGGCTCGGGGGCCCTCTTATGAAAGAGCCTTTCAGATTCTTACTCTCCTTTCAGAGAAATGCAGCCATGTTTAGAGCAGTGAGCTCCTGAGGCCAGGTTTAGAGATCCTGGAATTTGGTTGAAACTTGACGGCACATGGGTTCTATGTTACAAAGCCTGATGGAGTCTCTTTATGCGTGGATGAAATCTGCTTAACTCTGGCTGTGTGTCCAGGGGTTAACAGACCAAACAGTTTCAAATGTTTTGGTTTTGTTGAGAGTGTTGATTTAACTTAAAGGTCGCATTAGTTTGTGCCGCAGCTAAGTAAATATCAGTGTAGTAACACAGCCTGCAGTATGACTAGTTTTAGCCAGTCAAACAGCAAAGGTTGTTAATTAGAGCTTCTTAATTCATCTACATTGTTGAGTGTAACTTTGGCATCAATAGAAAAGATCAAAAAGTACAAATGTCTTTATCTAACCTCATACAGGGCTTCAAGTACCTTGCATGATAGTAAAAACTTAATAGATGGATAGTTGAGTCAAAAAGGTGAAATTTAAGGTGAACAAATGACTAAATTTTTTTTCTTTTAACATATTCAAGAAGGAATTCTGTCACTGAAATTAAATGAAGAAAACTGATAAATGACCGTGGTAGATCCCGTGTCACTTGATTTTCCTGGTCTACCTGTTCACACTCTTATTTTATTGTCACGGAACAGGCTCCTCCCAGCCTCCACGTCAACAACTGAATAGCCAACTGATACTCACATGACTAAAAGACAAACCATTTTTTGCTTCATTCTGTGTGTCTTCATTTCACTGAGAAAACAATCACAGTGTCTTTATGTGAGCTCTTAGCAGAGGTTAAACTGAAGGAAGATCTATAGCCCACCAAATGGAAAGCTTTGATTCTGTCTGTCAACTAATGGAAAGTAGGTAGGGTCTGTCACACTGTTGTATGTGCTTTTATAATCTCAGTAATGTTTGATAGAAAAATACTTGTATGACAATATAATATTCCAATACTGGTATTGGGATGATTTTCATGCTTCTACCTACATCCCAATTGTGTATTAATGTAATGGACTTTGGTTTTGTCTCAGTCAGACCATAATTGCTCAGTCTTGGCTCAATGTCAAAGAAGACTCAGGGTTTTATTTCAAGACTTGTCAAGACCAGAACTTTAGGGATATTAATTGCTTGTAGGTTGTCTGATTTATTCCTTAATATCATCACTGTGAGTTTAAGAAAAATTATGGTGTTTCTGTCAAGGGTTTTCTCTTGATTCAGTTGGAAAATTTAAAATGGTTCTAGGTTTATCACCTTGCAAGATGATTGGTATATCAATTTTATGATATGTAAATGTACTGGTTTATAAAAAAAAAAAAATCTGTGTAATGTATAGAATAGAACAGCATAGAATAGATAATTTATTAATCCTTACAGTAAACAATTTGGTTATGACAGCAGTAAAAAGAAAAAAAATAACATCGACCCATTCCAATAGACCAGTGTTTCTCAACCCTGGTCCTGGAGGAATGCTATCCTGAATGTTTTAGATGTATCCCTCTCCAAACACACCTGAATCAAATGATCAACCTATCATCAAGCTCTGCAGAAGACTGATAATGAGTGTGAGGTGTGTTGAAACATATAGGATGGTCTTCCTCCAAAACCAAGGTTGAGAAACACTGTAATAGACAACAAACAATGGAGACACCAGGTAAGTAATAAAAAGAATAAAGGATATATATGTGTAAATGCACATATATACATATGTGCAAAGTGTTCATTTGTCATTACTGGGTTATGCAGCAAAAATTAACTGCTATGTGAAGGCTTTCTTTGCAATGTCGTAAAAAGGTTAACGGTCTCAGTGTCACAAAACCAAAAAAAAAAAATTGCTTAATTTTACAAATGCTACTTTTTGTTTTGGATTCACTCGGAATATAGTTTACATTTTTACAACTGCATGACATGAGAATGAATTTATGGTTGCAAAATGTTTAAACTCTTTTAAAATAAGTGTTATTACTGCTGTGTATTTTTTTTGACAAAGCTGCAGGGAGCCACTTGAAAATGGCAGAAGAGCCATGTGTGGCCCATGCCCCACAGTTTGCCCCCCACCTGGCCTAGGTGGTCAACAACACAATGATAGTTTGAGTCTGATTGTCATAAACAGATATGTCAAGAGGAGTGGACTGAACCCGCTGTGTCTTTTGTCCATAGGTCGCCTCAGTCCTTCGTCCCCCATGCCTGCTCCCCCAGGCTACACTCAACTGGACCAGAATGAGCCTATGAGCAGTCTCCGTATCTCTGTCGGAGGCCTCCCTATGTTGGCGTCCATGGCCAACACCACTGACCCACGCTTCCGCCTTAAATGGAGGCCCATCGTCGTGGTGGCGCTCTCCCTGACCTTGATTCTCTTACTTCTCATGCACCTGAGCTCAGGCTTTCATTCACATCCCTCAAACAGCTGGAGGGCCAGTCGCAGTGACCACCATCACTCCAGTTCCCATTACAATGACACCTACCCCCTCAGCCCCCCGGAGCACACGCCACTGGGCACCCGCTACCGCATTGGGGTCATTGCTGACCTGGACACAAACTCTCTCAGTACAAAGAAGCTGACGTGGTTCAGCTACATGCGGCGAGGACACCTGTTGGTATCACAGAGTGGTGACAAAGTGGCTGTGGAATGGGATGCAGACCGGGTGGTGCTGGAAAGCCACCTGGCAGAGAAGGGCAGGGCTATGGAGTTGTCTGAGCTGGTAGTGTTCAACGGGAAGCTCTACAGCGTCGACGATAGAACGGGTGTGGTCTATCAAATTGATGGCGATACGGCCGTGCCCTGGGTCATCCTGTCCGATGGCGATGGTAGCGTTGCCAAAGGTTGGTATTACCGAGGGGATACATGCAGAGCAATCAATCAACAATCGGTTTCAGACAGTCTTCATTCAAAATAGTTAATTTGACTGATGAGAAGAATGATCAAATCAACTTAAGTCTTCAAAAGGAAATTTGTCTAAAGGCTGAAGTGCAAAACAGGTGGAACATAAGCACAAGACTATACAGTCATAAACACTCAACATGTGTAAAAGCAAGTATTGCAAAAAGTAAATGCAATAAAAGATACTACAATAAATGCATAAAATACTAAAATGTCAAAGAGCCTTTAAGAAGAGTAATGGGCCTTGGTATGAGTGAATGTTTGAGTGTATTTTTTTCTCTGTTCAGTGGCATAGTAGCACCTCCTGGAGGGGAATAACTCAAACTCTGTAAACAGGATGTCAGAAACGTCATTAAGAATCTCATTAACTGACCAGTTGTGCAACAGAAACATAAGTATAGACAGTAGAGATGGATATTCACATGTCCTAATGATCTTCATTGTAGTTTTGGCCATGTTTCCAAGTGTGGTTTTCCGTAGAACAGTTAAATGACCAAACCAGAGAGTCGTGCTATAATATACTGATACTCTTTAAAACAGAGATCTTCCACCCTGGTCCTCAGGGCCCACTGTCCTGCATGTTTTGCATGTCACCCTGCTCCAACGCACCTCATTCAAAGCAGTGGGTCATTATCAGGCTTCAGCAGAGTTTGATAACGAGCTGATCATTTAAGTCAGGTGTGTTGGAGCAGGTTACATCTAAAACATTCAGAACAGTTGACCTTGAGGACCAGGGTTGAAGACCTCTGCTTTAGAACACCAGTATAACACAATCACATAATTTTAGTTCTATAATGCTAAAATTTCCTCAAAGGAGGTGCAGTGGTCAGAAAGAAATCAGATCAATCAAGTCTACATAATGTTAAGCTCAATAAAAATATCATATTGTGAAGAAATAAATAAAATTGTTTTGTTCATACCTCGTATTGCAGACATATCTACAGCAGTTATCATGCTAACCAGCTAGCATGGATACATTGGCCCAATATTCCAGATGTACTGATGAGAGCAATTCTAGATGCTATGTTTTTGAACGAAATGTCTCGCATTTCGGCATTGTTTTCCTGTGGTTTTGACTCTTGAGTGTTTCACCTGCCAGGGTTCAAAGCAGAATGGCTCGCAGTGAAGGATGAACACCTGTATGTCGGCGGCCTGGGGAAGGAATGGACCACCACTGAAGGCGAATTTGTCAACAATAACCCAGAATGGGTGAAAGTGGTGGGTTTCAGAGGAGATGTTCAACATGAGAACTGGGTTCCAAAGTACAATGCTCTCAAGTCAGCTGCAGGCATCAAACCTCCAGGTATAAGGACAGGAGTTTTATCACAATTTATCTTGGCGCGTCTTCCCATTGTTTTACTTTTCGTAATCCTGTGTTTCCATAGGTTATCTGATCCATGAATCAGCAGCATGGAGTGACACCCTGAAACACTGGTTTTTCCTCCCTCGCCGTGCCAGCCACGAACGCTACGAGGAGACGGCAGATGAGCGGCGGGGCACTAACCTAGCCATCAGCTGCTCACCAGACTTCAAAGACATCACTGTAAGCCGAGTGGGTGAACTTAACCCCACTCACGGCTTCTCTTCCTTCAAGTTTGTCCCCAACACAGACGACCAGATCATCCTGGCACTCAAATCAGAGGAAGACGCTGGAAAAATCGCCACATATATCATGGCTTTCACACTTGACGGACGCATACTTTTACCTGAAACAAAGATTGGAGACGTGAAATATGAGGGTCTGGAGTTTATTTAAAACACTCGGATACGTAAAGACTCCCTCTGAAGGCCACTGCACTGGGATTCTGTGTTGTTTACAATCCAGTCACTGTTGAAGTTATTCGCTGCTTCCTCAGAGAGACACAAATTCAGCTCATTATACAGGATCGTCTTCAGTATAAATACACAAACTGTGGGCTGGGACTGTAAAATTTGGGTGAGGGAGCTGTCAGAAAAAACAATGCCAGCTAGTCTTGAGGCGGATTAGCTCCTTCCCAGGCTGAATGTGGCCTTCAATGGTACTGTAACAGCCTTTATCTTAATGAATGTAGAAAAACTGATTCATCTGACTGTGATTTTTCATTTTTTATTTTCTAAAACTTGCATTTCCATGCACATACTGTACACTCTGAGAGGGTCTTTTACTCCATTCTATTCACAACAACAAAGGATATTTTCAGTGTTTTTATTTGTTGTAAATCTCAACATTACCTGAAGGACATTTTGTTATTAAAAACGAAAGTAAATTATACTTTATGTAACTTTTTTTTTGATGGGCTGATCAAGTAAAATCTTGATTATACATGTCTTGTCACTAATTCACAAGCTTATTTAACCTTCAATCAACGTCTACTTATTTAAATATTTAGAAATGTTTTAACCATTAATTCTATCAATATATTTAATACTTAAAGTAAAATGCAGTTTTTCAGCTTTTCATCATAAGCAGATATTACCTATTTGAATGTCCAGACACTTCATAATGAACATGGAAACACTGTCATCTCTTGCAACACCAATTAATAAGTAAAATCCATGGAGTTTAATAAATGTCAGCTGTTGTAGATGCTTGTTTATATATTTAGTTAATGATATATTTTATTAAAAAAGTAACTTTTGCATTGGTTTTCTCTCTTTATAGAATACCTTTCAAGTTTGCTTTGAGTGTTTGTGAACATCTACAGTAAATGAGTTTCACTGAAAAATCCAAAATGTAGTAAATATCAATGTTGACGAATTACTTAAAGATTAAATATCAATCAAATGTTGATTATATAGTGTCCCATCATAAAAAATATCTTATGACATTTTATATTTAGAGCAGGTCTAAAGTAGACCCTTAAACTGGAGAAAAAAACACTCAGCAGGTGTGTATAACTGTAGGACATTTTGTAAAGCGCCAACCAATGACTAATTTTGGAAACGTGTTAAAAAAAAATAAAACCAATAATAAAGCCGTTGAGCGCAGAAGTCACGGTCTAAGTACAGAAAAATACATTTATTTTCCCTCAATTCCCATATCAGCATTGGCCCAGATATTATTGTGGTAGTTCTCAAATCATTTAGATGTGACATTTAACCCTTAAAGGCCCCGCAGTACTTATGTGGTAGTTTCAAAATATTTTTTTTTCTCTATATTTTACTTTTATTCAACATTTTTATGGTATTGTCTTCTAAATGTTGCAGTTTTTCGATATGAATCATGTGTTTTCCTATATTTAAATCACTGATCATGTAGATTAGAGGTGTCCAGACCTGATCCTCAAGGACCTGTATCGGAGCCAGCAGTATAAGCAGTATAGGCAAATACTAAGAGCACCGGCCATCCAGGGGGCACCAGGCATGGAAGAAAAAAAGTGTAACATTCACTATTTTTTTTTATAAGTAGTATATTGCTACCATTATTTCTTAATACAAAAAAAGAATCAAATGTTAATTAAAATGCAAAGCAAAGCCCATTAAATAGCAATGACATAATGGAGAGGCGAAGTCACGCCCTTCTACTTCCGGTCCATGGGTGCTTAGCAGTCGCGCGGGCTGACCCGAAGTGAGCTGGTGCCTGCATTGGGTCGTTGAAAAATATTTTTAATGATATTCGGATTGCGGTCGGTAGGGGTCGTTTGTCGTTTCAGATGGGCATTAAAATAACCTGGTAAATACGCTGTATTAACTGGATTTCCGTGAAGGTGACGTACAATGTTGTCAGTATGCTACGGTATGGAGGATAGAAAGTCAAGTTGGGAGAGGGGAAGCTCCGGAAATGTACAAACAAAAAAGGTAAGGCTTGGGACACAATCACTGAGATTTTTAAAGATGATGAGAGGCTCCAACTCTTTTTGTTTATGTGGAAACTGGGTTCACATGGCTCTTTGGGTGTTACAGGTTGTCGACCCCTGCTGGTGCTACTGCTGCTGCTGCTGCGCACGAGCAATGACATCGGATTTTAACACGGTAATAAATGCAGGTATGTGAAGTAAGGTCATTTAATGTTCATAAAAACCATTGACTACTCTTTAAAAATGCGGGTCGGGTCCGTCCTTTTCAAATGTATGTCTTGTGCGGTCGGTTGCAGGTCGTTTGTACATCGATCCGCGCATCACTGGCGATTAGCTCGCAAAAAATTGAATGGGAGTGAATGAAGCAAGACAAGCTAAATTCTGATTCCGTTTGACAATTGCTCTGAAATTCACACATGATAGTATTTAATAAGAATTATTTGATGTGGCGTAGGCAGACTACACGTTTTTGATGGGAAGCAAACGTGACGTTAGGTTTTGTGTGGGCGTAGTAGGAGACTACAATGCGTCGCATATGTGACGTCACAATCGGTTCAGTTGTGGTGTGTAGTCTATATTTACGTCACATGCGCGCCAGGCGTGTAGTCCAAATTATTAACGGGTTTTACGCAAATGAATCAGCCGTTGGTTAACAGAAGCAGTTGAAACGCACCTCAATAATTATAATTTATTATGAGGTACATGTGTGTACCATAGGTCATCAGGGTACATGAAAGATTGATTCCATTCATGAAAGTTTGATTCAATTTATGTGATCTATAGAAATCAAACAAAATCTTGCTAAGGGTGCCAGATAGGCTAAGCTTTGACCAGTATCTTGCATGTTGTAGATATTTCCCTCTCCCAGTACACCTGGTTCTATCAATGATCACTTCATCATTCACCTCTGCAGAAGCCTCATAACAATATAATGGTTTCCAGGTGTACTAGAAGGGGGAAATATCTAAAACATGCAACATACTGGCCCTCGAGGGCTGGAGTTGGACACCCCCGAGTAAAGTTCAGATCAAAGTTAAGGATTAGTATATTACAAAAAAAACTGAAGAAATAATAATACTTTTTCAGTGAACTCCATCAATGATTGAACATAGCCTCTGAAAAAATAACTATTTTACACCAATTCTATATGTATCCGTGGCATAACAGATACATCGGTAGGTAGTTTAGGTTTCCAGTAGCTGTTTGGATCTTTATGGGTTAAGTCAGAGGTTCATAGATGCTCACATATTGAAGCGTTTGTTTCTTTTCCACTGAAGTACAATAAAACAGAACCGCCTCAGTGAGTCATCCAAAGCACCTCCCAAGCATGTGCACGAAACAAAACAAACCTCTTAATACACTGCTGAAACGTGAGTATGAGGTGTAAAAAGGTGACGTGGGACTTTCTTGTGTTCACAGAAACCCGTAGGGAGATGGAGTACAATGGATAATGGGAAAGAGCGTGTGGTGGTGAATGATGTATGACTAAGGCGTTAGCTTCACTTCCCTCTAGCTGGATCTGTCAGAAAAAGTGCCCTTTAGTTTTATTTGTGCCCCACCAGGGGGCAGTACAATTGTTGTGGGTATTTTAAGCAGCACAAGACATTCATACCATAAGTTCATCGACTGTGAACATTGTTGTTTCATAAATATAGTTTTCTATCTATCTATCTGTCTGTCTGTCTGTCTTTATATTTTTGGTGTCATTTACAAAACAGCAGATCATCACTTACAAGACAAAGATTCAACCAAAATGTTGAATTAAAATCAGTTTCATAGCATGTGTTGCAAATCATCACAACACAAAGAAATACAGAATTTCTGCAAATACAATGAACAAAGGAAAAACCTCCTGAGATCCAGTAAGTAAAACTGTTGGCTTTTTTTTTTTTTACTGGAAATGGCATGATGCAACAGGTTGGGGTTTTTTTAGATATTAAAAAAAAAATCAGATGCAGCCTTATTTTCATAAGTGAAACTGTGAACTCTTCTAATAAATGCTGGGTCTTGTTGCTGGAACAGACATGTTCCACGTGGGACAAACCAGTTTTTGCAGAAATACAAGCTTGAAAAGACTCTTAAGATCTCAAGAACAACTTGGCAGCTATTGTGCAAAATAAATGTGTTACGCTGTTACATGTATAAAAATAGTAATTGGAAGAAAATGTATTGAAACCAAACAGTTGTGCTTTTGGTTCAGCATCACTTAACAACAAACATATTTCAGTACGTGACCTGTCAAACCAATGAGGATATTTTCTTTATTTGCTTGTGTTTTACCTTTATGTGTGTTTTTTCAGTCAACATATTTCCAACCAGCTTCTGTTGATGTGCCAAGGCAAGTATAATATGTCTGCCAAGTTCAGAACTGGAAGTCAAACCTGGTTTATACTGTGCTGTTTGTGAATAAGACACAGATTGTGCTCTATTTGAGTCCTAATGAACTGTGATTTTACTGATTTGTAGTAAAGCCAGAGTATATTAGCTCCAGCAGAATGAGCACATTAGATTTACTAATTTTGTCATAAGTGATTTTAGTCATAAAGACCAAGTGCTACTTTTTGTGTATGTTCCCAAGTTATCTTTTCTCTACATTTAAGCGATATATCACCATATAATGTAATATTATCAACTTTATTTGTATTTTTAAGTGTTTTTTCCTATATTTAACTCGCTGGTCACGTAAATCTCCATAAGAGCTTAGTTAATTTAAAGGCTGTAATATCAAAAACAGAGAAAACCAAAGGAAAAAGGGACTTTTTCAGTCAAATCTATCATTAACTGAACATAATCTAAGTGTCACTGTCCACTGTCATTTGTCAAACAGTGGGTTTTAATGTTGAACCGGTGTTGTAGAAAATGATGGTGTTTCCACAGAAACTACAGAGTCTCTGAACGCCCAAATGGGTCATATCTGATGAGCATGATGAACTGCATTTTACAACATTCATTTACATGCATTGTTAGGATTAGTGGATTAGCAGGTATTAAACAGTTACCTCAGTGGTTAGTTTTGGTCACTGGTGGCTCTTTGGGTCTTTATGGATTAAATAATTTTCATGTCATTTTGTTAACATCTGTTGATTATCCATGTGTGATCTGCATTTTTAAACACAAAGTTATATTTTTTCACTCACCTCTGTTGCAAATATTCTCTGGTTTGACTGTGAGAAGCTTGAAAATTATATTTGTTGCCAAATATTTCCCTGAAGGACAGGTTCATATGTATGTTATTACGAGTTCTGTATGAATCTAATGCATTGTTGAGCTGTTTTCCATTTCCATTTGACATGTTTTTATTCTCTTACACATCTTGCTCTTATTTTATTTATCTCAATTTCTGATCATTTTTCACAGTACTTTGCCGTTTCTATTACTTCTGCTCTGCACTGTAGTAACACTGTAAATTTCCACAGTGGAAGACTAACGAAAGATTATGTTATCTCATCTTATCTGGTGAGAGTCATGTACATTTCTGATCCATGAATCATGAAATTGTCAGACTACTGCCAGTGCTTTTTCTAAACACTAGACTGTTTTAAGCCTGACGATGTGCAGACCTACATGCCCAGCAGTTGAGCTTTCATGCATTAAAGTGTAAAACACTCTGTGACTCATGTTTCTGAGAAGGGTGTTTTGTTGTTTTTTCTGTTGATATTAAACTGTAGAAAAAAGTTGACTTAGTATGACTTTTACACACCTTTGCTGAGCCTGGTCACAATAAACATGTCATTTTCACTGTTTCACTATTTCACTACTTACTTTGAACTTCACCATAATTTAAAGTTTATTTTGTACTTGTTCAATGAGCTGATGAGTTAAATATCTTCAATTATTTATATGTGTATTTAGTTGCCAGACTGGTCCAACAGAAATCTGAGCCAATAGGCTTAGGGTAGATCATAGCAGTTGTGCAACACCCTGGTTGTTTACTTTCATGTGAAATGAAACTTGGAGAAAGCAGCAGGGAAATAAGTGAATCTGAACACTGGCTTTTTTTAAGAGGAAGTCTCATTCGACTTTTGGAGCTCAAAGAGAAGGCCCACATTTGAAGAAAGGAGGATTTTACAGCCAGACAACAAAAGGTAATATGTTTTTCTTGCAAAAAATGTTTAACTTCTTGCATCATATTGCAACTTTTAGCTGATTTATGTTCCCTTTTTTTTAAACAATACTTTTATTAATTTGCATACAAAAAAATTTTGTTTCGTGTAATGTTGTCAAAGCCACTCATTGAATTAACAATCTTGTCATGTAAAGTTATACAGAATGAGCATAAAAAGGTGAAGATTTGTCTCGTGTTATTTTTGTTTTATTAAATTTTATTTGTCCATGCCAGGTGGTCAAAAATGTTCGATCGAGGAGTTTGCGTTTTGTGGCTTCTGCTACTTCTTCATGTCTTTGCAAATGCAACACAATTCAACCTCTTCAGTGAGTCATCTGAAACAGCTTTTATTGCAAGCATAGAAAATGACATGTTGTATGACTGAGATTGAGTACACTGTTAACACATGTTCCTGCGCACAGAGAAAAGACAAGGTGTGCAGGATGGTGACGTGAGACTTTCTGGTTCTAAGAGTCACTCCGAGGGCCGAGTGGAGGTTTACCACAATGGACAATGGGGGACGGTGTGTGACGATGGCTGGGACATAAATGAGGCTGGGGTGGTGTGTCGTCAGCTCCACTTCCTTCGAGCAAAAGCTGTTGTTAATGGGGAAGCCTATGGAAAAGGTGCACTTTACTGTCACTTAACAACCACTAGGGGGCAGTGCGAAGATCTCAGAAGGCAAAAAAAAAAATAGTTTTCTAACTACATCCCCCTTTGTTTCCTGTCATAGGATCTGGACCAATATGGATGGATGAAATGTCATGTAATGGAACAGAACGCTATCTGCACATGTGTTCATTTGCAGGCTGGGGAGTCACAGACTGCACCCACAAGGAGGATGTTGCAGTTATTTGTGAAACTTTACAAAGTAAAAATCCCATACATATGCTACATATGAATTCTTAAGTAAGCTTATACTTAGTTTTTCATTTTAAAAGCATGTTTCCCTCCCTAATGTGCATATTTTTGTCTCTTTAGGTGCTGATAGTGATTTCAGTTACTCCCCTTACCTCCTTGACAACAGTATCACTCTGTCTGAGGAGCTCGGACAGCTGTTTGATGGTGGGAAGGACTGCGACTTCCTGATTTTAGTCCAGAGTGCAACTGGAAATACGCAGCAGGATGGGACTCTGCAGACAGTTGATACAACAATCTGTGCACACAAAGTTATCCTCTCACGCTTCCCATTCTTCACAGCCCCAGAGGGTGTTAAGAACATGACAGTTGAAGTTCTCCCGACATGCCTTTCGCATTTCTCCTCCTTCATCAGGTATCATTATCAGACCTTTACTTACAAAAATTGCAAAAATATTTAACCCATAAAGACCTAAACATCCACCACTGGCCAAAGCCAAGATCTAACTTGTTTAATACATGTTGATCTGCTAATTAAACATATGTCAGTGTAATATCATCATCAGGTATTTGGAAATTCAGAGGCTCCCTAGTGAACATCATCTTCTGCAACATTGATTTACCAGTAAAACCCATGTAGTTTCATGAATGGCAGTGGCTGGAGATGCTCAATTTATGTTCAGTTAATTATTTTTTACTTTTTCTTCATTTTTCACTGTTCTGACATAACAATCTTTGAATGTACACTAAGATTTTAAGAACTTTTCCATGATCAGTGAATTAAGTAATAGGAAAATATATGGATTTTCACTGAAAAATGCAAAATAATATAATAATATTTTAATAAATAATGTTACATCACTTTGAAAAGATAAAAAAAGTGACAAAATTAGTTATGGGTCTTTAAGTCTTAATAATGGAAACATTGTCTTCTCAATGTGGTCCTTCACAGGTATCTTTACACCAGGAAGATTGAGGTGTCCTTCTCCTCTGTGCAATGTCTCCACTGGATGGCTTCTAACTTTGGGGTAGATCAGCTGAAAAAAGATGCAGGCCAGATGTTCACTAAAGTCCTTCCGGAGGACGCCTCCTTTGTCACCCAGATCGCTCTTTTTGAATATGCATTAGAGACTGAAGACCTTGTCCTCCAGGAGAACTGTGTCCAGTACCTGGCCTGGAACTACCAAAATCTGACCACATCCCCTGCTTGGACTCGTGTCTCAGTGAAACTCCTTGAAGCTCTTCTTTCTCGCTCAGACCTGGTGGTGCCAGATGAGTCATATTTGCTTCAGACTGTAGAGACATGGATCATAGAGACGGACAATAGGACAAGTTTGGAAGCCCAGGCTCACCTGTTGGGTTCCATTCGTTTTCCTATGATTCCTGTTGAGAAACTGTCTGAGTTGGAATCCAGTTCTTTACTTTTCAAAACCCATCAGAATCTGTATCGTGATAACATGATGAAAGCATTTCAGTTTAATGTCATGCTCTTCAGTAATCTTCAGAACAGTTCGAAATTTGACAGAGATGATGAAGATTACCAGCCCAGGATCTATACCACTGCACCATGGAGTGTTTCTTTTGGACCTCTGAAGAAACCGTCCTCAAGCTACTCTTCCCATCGCTATTCAGGTCAATACAATCGGTACAATCAATACAATCAGTACGATCAATACAATCAAATACCAGGCCAGTCTTTCAGCACACCAATCCACAACAGCATGATCTTTCAGGACAAGAAGCTTACCTGGCAGGCAAACATCTTCATGAATCAGTACGAATGTACTAACAGTGGTCAGAGGTGTGAGTCTGTCCCTGCGGCAAGGCTGGTGAGGCAAGATTACTACAACCAACCAAAAATTACCTTTAGAAACCGTCTTCTGCTAATGTGCCAAGACAAGTACATTTGCCAAATTCAGGATTTCAAGTCAAATCTGGCATATATTACTGTCAACAATACCCAGGTTCTGCCCTATCCATGCGCCAATGACCAGTTCACTTACCAATTTGTGGTGAGACCAGAGTATGTCTGATCCAGGAGCATGGGCAGGCTGCATTCTTAACTTCTGCATTCAGTGATTAAAATCAATTTGACTAATAAGTATGATTATACATAATTAGAATTAATTTGAGGATTTGAATTCTTTTTTTTAATGTGAATTACAGTCATTAATCTTTGTCATTTACCCACTGATGTATAACCTTATCTACTTTAATTTTCTTGTGATGTATCTATAGTATCCATTAACATCTGCTCACTGCCCACCAATGTATGAACTAACATAATTCACTTGTTTTTGTGGTATTTTTGCAAATAAAGTGAAAATATAACCCTGTATCTGTGTAAAACTCAGTTCATAATTAGACAGATTTATAGCCTCACTCTCCTTGACTTGTGCAGAGATTTTCAGTTTTAGGGCAGCCAAATATAACACCATACTGCATGAGTGTACTCTCTCCAAAGTTTTTAGCCCACTTGTATCCTAAATATTAACTGCTTTGACTCTGACATGAACTCTGCAGCTTAAAATATAATTTGCTATCAAGGCTTTAACTGGATGAATGCATATCAGTACCAACGCCCTTGAAGATCTGTTTGTAAAAAAAAAGAAATGTAACTTCTCGTAGCATTCTTCTAGTAGCATTATATTATATATGGGTGCTTTTGTGAAACTGGGTTACTTTTTATTACCTGGAAGTTTGCCAGGTTTTTTAGACCCAACAATAAAAGAGGAATTTAGACATGTTTCCCTTCAGGATGGACCCAATGATGACATCAGGCAAACAAAAAAAAAAAAAAAAAAGAGTAGAATACTTTTCCTCCAAACCGTCCTAAAATTAATGCATTTTTAATAACATTTTGGGGCAAAAAACAGGAGCAAAATTTGAACATGAAAACCTCCCTACATATTGCTTGAATTGGTCTTATATAACACTATGACTAAAGATACTGTGTTCAAGGTTTTTTTCTAATTCAGACATGCAGGTTTTTCATGAATCAGCAGTCTCGTTCCAAGTTTCATCAAGAGCACTTGCATTACGTAAATCGTGTGATTTTGCAACAGTGGTCATTTTTGTGAAATACTCTGCCTTGCATATTTCTCTTCACTCCCAAAATGTGAGAAAATTCAAATATGTATTTTTTAAATTGGTAGTGCTTTGGTATTTTCATGCCCTATTTTTAGGGAGTTTCACAGAACTATCCATATAATAATGTGTCTGAATATATTAATAAATGAGTATTTCAGATAGGTCAAACTTTACAAATATGAACGTAAAGTTTCCATTTCATCATAAAACCTCCTCAAGGAACTGCTTTGACCAAATACCAGACTGTCTTCACATTTCCCTGCATTAGTATTTCACTCAACAGACCTACATGCCCAAACAGGTGAGTTATCAGACATCATACTGTAAGAGTCACCCATTTATGATAAGTGTGTTTGTCTTTGTCACGATAACCACTGGTATAACATATGAGTTGTCCAATCATCAACACAATATGTAGCTGCAATTTAACCTACAGCAAGAGAAAGTTTGATGCACTGTGTGTCATCCATGCAGAATATGGTTCTGGTTTGGGCCTCAAGTTAAAGTGACGCATTAAAAAGAAAAAAGTTGAGATATTTCATCATAGGTAGATCAACATCTGCCAGTACGACCATGATTGTTGCTTGTTGTTGTTGCACCCAACAAATAATCATCCATGCAAGCCATGGCATGATTTTATTGTTTGTTTTTCCCCAGTATTGTGTAACACAACTGAGTAGGTTTTATGAACAATGACATAGTGAATCTAAAAGTTTAACTGTCTGAAAGTCAGTGCCCTTGTAAATTCCAGTAAATGGTCTAAAACACAGGTGTCAAACATAAGGCTCAGGGGCCAAAATCAGCCCACCAAAGGCTTCAATCTGACCCATGGGATCAATTTTTTAACAGTCAAGGAGGTTAAAATCAGTTTAGGTCAATTCAGTCTATAGTGGATGAGACTAGTAAAATACTATCATAAACTATAAATAATGGAAACCAACCTAAAACTAATTTTCTTTTTTATTTAGTGTAAAAAAAAAAGAAAAGTACAAAAAAAGTTTAGCCTTTTACATAAAAAGGCATTTTAATGTTTAAAGAGAGTTTCTTCTAGTCTGTTTTTCTATCAAATATCAAATGTTTGAGTTTATGAACTCAAAATAAATATGTCAACTGACTGCCTCACTTTTTTTCCTTTTAAATTCTGCTAATTTATTCAGGTTACAGTTTAGGAATAATAAGGTAATTCAAAGTGGAACATCAATAAATGACAAAAACAAAGAGAAACCATGCTCTACAGTTCAACAAAAAGCAAGAAGTGACGTTTAGCCTGAATACACATTTACAACACACAACCGGCTACTCCTGGGACTCCTAGTGTTATGTTTACAGCAGAGGTGTTCAAAGTACTCCCATTCTGTACTCAAGCAGAAGTACAGCTACTTGTTTGAAAAAATACTGTGGTAAAAGTAGAAGTACTGATTCAACTTCTTTACTGAAGTAAAAGTAAAAAAAGTAAAACTTTTCAATTGTAATTAAACAAAAAGTAAAGCTGTATTTTTATACGTATACATATATATATATATATATATATATATATATATATATATATATATATATATATATATATATATATATATATATATATATATATATATATATATATATATATATATATATATATAAACCATGGATGAAATACTTATTTAACTAGGAAAAATCAGAAAAGTTTCCAAAAATAAAGCCCTTAAAAGTGAAAAAATGTGTTTGATCAGGTCACAGTATTCAGTTTTGTGGGTATGAACAGGAAATATAGGGAAAATGGGGAAAATAAGTCACAATTGAGATAAAAATTAATCATTATGAGATTTAAAAAGTCATAAATATGTGATAATAAATGCATAATTACGAGAAAAAGAGCTGAGATTATGAGATAAAATGGCAAAATTGATATAAGAAGTCATAATTGTGATATAGAAAGTCACAATTTCACTCTGCTTTAGTGTTTTACCATTTTAGCATTCTGTCTAGTTTAAAATGTAAAGAGAATGATCTAAAAATGTAAAGAGTATAAAGTACAGATATTTATGTAAAAATGTAGGGAGTAAAATTAAAAAGTTGCCAGAAAAATAAGTAATCCAGTAAAGTACGGATACTTAAAAACAGTAATGAAATACTTTTTACTGACTTACTTTCCATCTCTGGTTTACAGGCTGTAATGCTTTTTAACTTCAGCCCTTTTTTGCTTTGTACTTTTTAAGTAGACACTCGGGATGTATTCGGGGTCTGTGGGAATGAAGAGGTTAAAGAAAAGTCTGACAACCGACTGTAACCTCCAAAGCTCACGTATCCTCGCCATGGTCTGATACATGTAAGTGCTACAGAGGAAGTGACTAGGCGTTAACTTTCGTTGTATTTACCAGCATGCTTGTGACGTAGAAGTGAAAGTTCCTGTTACCGAGACCTAGAGCAATTCCACCATAACCATGAGCAGGCCCACGATGACTAACTATTACACGGTGACATGGCAATGTGGGCAGTGCACGCCGATTGACCCTGGAGTCAATAGGGTGATTTATGTGAGATGAGTTTTTTTGTTTCTTCCAGCAGATGTTTTCCTCCTCCTCAGTGTCCTTAATCGCCTAAGCTGATTCACTGTCTCACATGTCCCTAATAAAATAAAAATAACTATACTGATGAATGGAAAACGATGGGAATTACCCTTCGGCCATGGCTGAACCACATCAAAACAAAGATGGTAAAGAGAAGGGAGAGGACGTACAGCAGGATGGAAGGTGGAATAGCTATGTGGTGGTCAGATCATAGCTGAGCCATTCTTCCACCTCATGTGGGCTGTATGCAGGCAACAGGGCAGGGGGAGTGGCAGTCAGAGGATGTGGGTCACTGCCGCAGCACCCACCAGTTTCCGGAATGAGACCCTCTTTTTCTGTCTTGCCGGGCACTTCTTGTTGAGAGTATTCCTGGCTTTGCAAAGTCTATAATTTAGAGGCTGGAGGTTCAAGCCATTCCTGAGCCCCTCTCTGCTTTTGTAGTGGGTAATGTACACAGGGGGCTGCTTACTTTGCACTTCTTTAACAAATCCGCCCTCTTTCAACAAATTAAAACCAAATGTTGATACAATAATCCAGATCTGAACTGGAGTAGTGAAGCCCAGTGCTAAAAAAAAAACAAAAACAAAAAAAAACAAAAAAAACACGAGAGTTGCAGTATGGGGGGAAAAAAAATAAAACGCCACTTTAGCTCAGAATGATCACGCTGTGAGGTCACTGAGAAATGATCCAGGAGCCAGGGACACAGCTCGGATCTGAGCAGAGTACACCACATCACTCAGCATCAGAGTGCAAAGGAAGCCGACTGTTTGGAAAGGGGGCGGTGGACTTCACCCAGAAGAAGGCGTCGGCTGTTCCTCTGATGCCTTTGGTAGACTGTGGAAAGAGACAGCAGCATATTTCTACCTATTTGGTCTCGGATGTGTCACTTCCTTTCATGTGTCTTAACGTCTGTCCTACGCCCAACGTCTGCGTTGTTGTCGCTGTTGCGTATTTTGCTTGTGAGTCATTGGGAGCTTGCAAAATTTCTAACAATCTGGGAATTTTCCTTATCTTACTGATGGCAGTCTAACCGCTAAGTTAATAGCAATATCCAAATGTCCTCTGAACACAAAATACACAGGGGACATTCGTCACTAGAGCCCACATTACCCATAAAGACCCAGTGCTACTTTTGTGGCATATATTTCTTAAATGATTTATCACCATTTATTGTACTATTATCCTCTTTAGTTTGTATGTTTTCTCTATAAATCGTGTATTTTTCTTATATTTAAGTGAAGCTTAGAGTAAATTTAAGGGTTATTAAATCACAACAGAAAAAAATTTAGAAATAGTTTTGTTTTTCTTTTTTTAATCAGTGATATTTAACACAATATTATGGTCAGAGAAACAAGACATAAATCAGAGCAAAAAATAAATAAATTAAAATCTGACAAAAACCAACCAGTAACAACAGCAACAACATCAGAGTAATGATAAACAACAACATGTTTCACTGAAAAGTTACTAAAAGTAAAGAACAACTAAACAATATAGATTGATTAATGGCGATACCGAAAAGGGGAAGAGGGGAGAATGATAGAGAGGGGGAAGTGAGAGGGTAAATGATAACTGTAGTCATAATGATGGCAAAAACAAGATAAAAATATATAATAATAATAATAATGCCAGTAGTTTAATTTACTAGTATTATTACCTCTGCCATGGAGGTAATAAATTTGAGTCCATTTGTCTGTTTGTCTGCCTGTGAGCTGGTTTACGCAAATAATTCTGAACAGATTTTGGTGAAACTTTCAGGAATGATAGATAATGGGTCAAGGAAGAACCTATTAGATTTTGAGCAATGAAGGTCAAGGGTCAAGGTCACATTAAAGGTCAAAATCTAAAAAAACATAAATGGTCATATCTCAGGATTCAGACAAGATAGAATCTCGCGGTTTTTTTGCATTCACATCGTCTCACTTTTGGACATCAGGTGGGTCAACACCTATGGCTCGATTACATCATGTTTTGAAAAATCAAGCCTTGGCTTAGGTCTGCTGTCTCTGACTGCCTTGTTATTGTGGCGGTGGTAGTGGTGGAGGCAGTTACAATACAATAAATGGTTAAACAGTTTAATATTTGTAATAATGTATTTGTATTACTTGCTACCAGACTGAATTTATATGAATTACTTTGAATGGGTATAACTATGGGGGTTTTATGGGTTTTACTGATGAAACCCAGAAGATAACGGTGTTGCCACAGTAACTATGGAGCTTCTGACTGTGCAAATGGCTCTTATCTGGTGACCATGAAAAGATGACAAACTTCATTTTAAACCAGTTATTTACACGTATTGATATAGTGGATCAGAAGGTATAAACCATTTCATGCATACTGGTCACTATTTTCTACAGCTGTTCTCTTGTATATTCACAAATGTTGTTTTAGTTGTTTATCAGGTGACATAGTAAACACTTATGAATCATCACACACACTGTAATTCATACTATTACTGGAACTACACTGTTGCTGAGAAACCTGACCTGCAGTGACAAGTTTTAGTGTAAATCAACAAACAAAAGGGGGGTTTTGTCACATTATCTCCATGAAGTGAATAATAACTATCATTAGAGAATGTCAAAATGTGAGAAAACAACATTAAAAAAAAAAGGTTTTCCATATCACTTTCTGTCATTAGGTTTTAAATACACATCCCTTTTGCTTCAAAAATTAAACGCATAGTAGACTTTTTTTTTTAACTCCTAAAGAAAAAAAATGATCACAATGGGCTATTTTCTTTTTACCTAAAGAGGAATAGAAACAATAGAAACACTCAGGAAAATATATATCGACTGAGGTTGTCATAATTTACGCACGAAAGGGTTAAACAATTTAGATCAGTTGTTAGTTTTGCTTCGTCTTTTTGAGTTAAATTGGGTGTCCCAGTTTCCTCACTCTCAGTACTGTCCCTGCCTGGCTGGGTTTTTTTTTTTTACACAGACATCAAGTAACAGAGACCAGTGGAAAAGCAACCAGGCAAAAAATGCTAAACTATGGAAAAGAGTGGAAATATTTGCCAGAGTGGCCAGAAGACCAGCCGTCAGTGGCCAAATATGATGTCATATAATGCGGCAGCCACAGCAGATACAGAGCTCCCTCTCCTCCGTCTTCTTCATTATTCATCATCAGCTCTAATCATCATACACACCAGGCTCTCGCTGTGATCTCTCCCTTTTGAGCCAGAATCAACACGGGAGGCCACAAACCCAAAACTCTAGAGATCCTCCGTTTCCTGAGGTGGTAGCGCAGTGGAGAACTTTCCAACAATATAGCCATCAATTTCTGCACATGAGTCAAGGATGAGAAACAAGTAAAGAATTTGACTATAGTATAATGTCTCTTTCTTTTAGAGTGGGGTGGAAGGTTTGCCTGGGGAAACGCCGCCAGATTGAAACTATTAAGTTTAAAAGCATGATGTCACTTCTCTTCACCACCACCGCACCACTCCTCTTCTCACTCCTCCACTCTTCCTCTGTATTTTCACTTGTCATGAGCATTGTTTGAATGGACAAACACTCTCACTCATTCAGAACCACAGAAGGAGCTGTCGTCATCTGTGTAATTTGTGAATTGTCATTTAGCATAACATCCTTTTTTTTACACAATCGTACATTAACCCATAAAAACCCAGAGTTAATTAGGTGTAATTTCCCAAATGATTTTTTTCCCCTCTATATTTAACTTTTCTCAACTTATCATTGAAACATTTTCTTCTGTATTTTGTGGGGTTTTTTTCAGTAGAAATCAAGTATTTTCCTATATTTATTTAACTGACCATGGTCATGTTCATTAAAACCATATCAGAAATAGAGAAAACTCAAGAAAAAGTTAGTTTTCCCACAAATCCATCATTAACTGAACAGGAAATATGTGAAATTCACTGATCCAACACCATGGCTTTTACTGTTATCCTATATTTCATTCATTGATCACATAGATGTTAATAAAAGCCTAACCCAGAATAACTCCAAAAGTCATATGAAAACAGGAAAAAACAAATTGAAGAAATTGTGACTTTTCGTGGGTTTTACAGGTGAATTAGTGTTGTAGAAGATAATGTGTTTCCATGGCAACTACATAGCCTCTGAACATCCAAATAGGTTATATCTGATAAAAATGAAAAATTAATAAACCACATTTTACACCAATTATTTACATGTATTGATATGATTAGTGAATCAGACGTTGCTAAACATTTTAGATCAGTAGAGGATTTTGGTGAATTTTTTGGGGGTTAAAAATATTGTAAAGTCAAATCTAATTGATATATGGACATGTGTTTTACCAGAAAGGACTTTGAAATGCACCACAATGGAAGAACTACCACAGGAAACTCCCTTTAACAGAAAAATAATGGAAGAAACCTCATACTGATGTGGAATGTGTCCTCTGGGATAGACAGGAAAAAATGTGTCATGTCAAAAACCTATATTTAACCCAAAAAGACCCAAACATCCACCATCTACCAAAATGATCTACTGATCTAATAACTTCTGAATCAGATGTTTGGAAGCTCCACAGTTACCATAGAAACAGTGTCCTCTTCTACAACATTAATTCACCAGTAAAACTCATGGAGTCTGATACATGACAGTGTATGGAGACACTTATTTTATGTTCAGTTAATAAGATTAACTGATAAGAGTTTTCTCCATTTCTCATATAATAATCCTTAACTTTGATCTGAACATTTTTATGATCGGTAAATTCAATATAGAAAAATACATGATTTACATGGAAAAAAACATAAAATACAGAGGATAATATGATAAAGAGTGGTGATAAGTTACTTAAGAAAAGTTGAATAGAGAGAAAAAATAGATTTGGAACTGACACAGGTTAAAAAGCACTGAACATTTTTAGTATATAACAAAAGATACAAGCCCATAAAACCCTATTTATTTGCAATTTTAGTATAATGAACAATAACTCACATTAAAAAAAATACCAGAAACACATTTTGATTAAGTTATATTTGCCACATAGAGATGGGTTCATCATAATCTGACTTGTGCAATATATAAAACCGTTAATATTGCGTTTTCTGTGCATATGCGTTTCAATACATTTGTAACTTCCTGATTCATTCCAAGGTCCGTCATCAAGCTGAATGATTCATCATTCATGGTAAATCCATGGTGATTTGTTTCCATTATGAATAATATGCTGATTTCCCAATTCATGGTAAAATTACATAAGGTTAGCAGTTGATTTTTCATTGATTCAAAAGCAACAAATGGTACCATGAATAAATCTTTAAAACATACTGTATGTATCCAAGAGAGATGCATAAGCATTCCAACACAAAAGTGTTAAACATTAACAAATTTGGTCATTAATACTAAATGATTTTGTTATGTTCTTTGAATCATTGTATCACTGTAACCATTGAACTCACCTAAATAATTTATTTTGAAAATAATTTTAAAGCTGATGTGAAATGTCATAGTTGGCATAGTAAAATTAGATCAGTCACTTAAACAAACCCAAGGCTCTAAATTACATTTTTATATTATAAATCAAATGAAAAAAAAAATTATAATGATTTTTGCTATATTGACACGTATTAACCCAGTTCATGCTCGTAGCTTCATAATCATTTTATACGTTAAATCTGAAAGATATGAAGAAGGTGAGCAGATGTTAATTTTATACATAAGTGCATCACTGTACATTTCCAACATGAATTGGTGTTATAGTGTAGATTTCCACCGTTCTTCCTGTAACACTTACTGTATGCTTTAGACGCAGAAGTGACCACAACCTAATGTCTGAGTGGTCAACTGGTTATATAGTCAACCTCATCTTATATTTGTGTAATGAAGTCCCCTTATTAACAATTGTAATCAAACTACTTGTCAAAAAACTGGAAAAACATCTAAAAATCAAGGTTGAGTCAGATACGTACAGTCATTAATTCCTGTCTATGTCTGACACAGCAGATATTGAAGTTATAAAATAAAAAAAATTAAAGTTGGAGCATTAGAAAACCTATCAGAGGGTCCAAATAAAATAAAAGTAACCAGAATAACTATAGAGTAAAATTTAACTCTGTCTTTTTACATCTTAAAATACTTTGGAATTGACTTCACGTTGGATTTCTAATAATAATAATAATAATAATTGTTTACAAGCTATTATGTATCAAAGCTTTTCATTCCAGATTATAATTGGTAATGACATCCATATCATATACCATTATATCTCATCATAATAACCACAGTAACCATGGTCTTTGCACTATTATTAGAACACTTGTACACAAATAAATTATAGCAGATTATGCTTAATGCTTATACTGATGTGGGAAAATACTTTTGGTGTAATTAGTTTGATGGTCTCTGCATTAATTTATTGTTGTAAAATAGCTGCTGAAACTCTAATTATATTCATTTGATTTCATGAAAAGTAAAGTTAATTTACAAAAATTTACTTGTTTCAGTTGTTGCACTTGTTCAAAACATAATATAATTCTTTTTGGATGCATGTTCATAGTTATTTAATGAAATTTAAATAAATACCCTGAAAAATATCCCTGTTAATAGCATTATAAAAGACATTTAATTTCCTCAGTAAAAGTTAGACATGGGAAAAAATTATATATAAGTTGAAAATTCCAACTTTTCTTCTTTCATCAATTTCAGCACCCATTCTCATATATAAAGAAATGGAAAACATGAAACTTCAATTTCCTCTTAATCAAAGATGCCTGATATTGACTAATGTAAAATAGAAGAAAAACAGAGTCAATACAGAAGAGGTTAATGTCCAAAACACTGCTCTGGCTCCTCTGTAATATTTAAAGGCAATTTAGTTTTGAAAATAATATATATATCATTGTTCTACAAGTTAAATACCTCAAAAATAAAAGTACTTTTACAGAGTTTGAGTCACTAATAAATACAAAAATATATATCAAAAAGGCTTTAGTTGTGTGGCTCTGGTTTCTAACATGTTTCTAACATCTGGTTTCAAAATGTGAAATTCTGTAAAATAATGAGAGAAAATGTTTTTTCATAGCAACCAAATCTACTTCAAAACAGTCTTTACATTACATTCACTTTATTCTTCTGAATGGTCCATTAGTAAATCAGATATATAAATATGCACAAACCAGTATATATATTCAACATTGAACATACCAGCTAACCATCACTTTGCCATTTGTTTTCCATTTGATTTTATTGAAGTATGTAAGGATTAACACAATTCATTTTGAAAGCAGGTCATTTAAAAAAAAATAATTGTAGATCGGCGTTAGTTTTTTCAATTTAACTGATGAATTTTAGACAAACCTAATAAATGTTTACCACAACAGCATTCATTAAAATGCAAAATATACAAGATGGAAATGATGGAACATGATGTGATGTAAAATACATAGGACAAAAATAGCCTAAAAAAGGTTTTTAAAATACTATGTTAAATATGTAACTAGACAATTATGTAAATGCCACAACACTTATATTTTGAGACAAATAGGACATGAAAAATGCACCAAGACTAAAACTGTGAAAGCGTAAAACTGGACAGATGACATAGATTTAGGACAATTCATCACTTCATGACATATTTTTGTACAGTTTGGTCCCAAGAGAAAAACAAACTTGTTTTATTAGCTTATTATTTTTGTCTTTACCATCATCATCTCTTCTGTGTCACCCTGGATTCAATAAATATCAACAGCAGGTTTACTTTGTGTCATCTACGTATGCGAAAATGTACATGTATGATAAATACATACAATAAAATATCAACTAACCAGCATTTTACTCTTATGTTTTCCATTTCATCTTATTATCCCCCAAAGACTGAAACAACCACTAGTGAATAAAAGCATCTACTGATCCAAAAAGTTTCATAGCATAGCAATTTTGTAACTTCTGTAGAAAATTCAAGACAAATGCAGCTTGTCATCATTTCACTGAGAAACACTGTCATCTTCTCAGACACTGATTCACCAGTAAAACACATGTCGTTTGACAAATAACAGTGAATGTTAACATTTGGTCTTAATATTCAGTTAATGTTATGCTGTATTTTGCCTGAAATGTCTCTTTCACTCCACTTTTCTCTATTTTAATATAATAACCTTTGTATTTACATTGATGAACTTGTATGAGTGTTCATATGGTTATTACATTAATATAAGAGAATATTAGCCTAGCCACGCTAAACCCCCCTAGCAGCAGCAATTCTAACATGCTACTGTAGTAATCTAGTTACACTCAAAGTAACTTTTGGCTAGATTTCCCTGAAACTGGTCGACCAATCACGGTGAAGTATAGAGTTAGAGGTCGGCCGTAACAAAGTGACGCTGCAACGATTCGGAGAGAAACAACCGGACACCCATAGAAGAAGAACAACAACGGGTGGTCATTTCTTTTTATCAAAGATGAGTGAAGAATCTGAGAAAATATCAGCAATCTTTAAATTCTTTTTACAGAAGTGATAACAGTTGTTAACATCCATAATCCACCATTTTGTTTAGTCTTTCGTAACTTTATCGGGACGCTACCGTCAACTTTCCGGCGTCTAACTACATTATCCTAAAGATTATGCTGATTGGTTGCAGTACCGTCCTATTGGACACAGAGGATTCAAAAGACAACCTTTTAGCCCCGCCTCCCCTGACTATGAAGCGTTCCTAGACCTGTAGGCGACTCCCACCCACGTGACCCCTCGTTGCGTGTCTGCATGTAATCAGTTGTGAAAATTCCTAATTTAGTTGTAAATTATTCTTAGATCAGTTCTGATGTAATTGTGTTTAGTCAAATATTAGTTCAGCTTTAGTTTTTTTATTTATATTTTTTTTTACAAATGTAGCCCTAGTTTAGCCTCAATTGTCACAGCAATACACTTTAAAGACATTTATGCTAAATAGGTTTTCCATTTTAACAATGAAGTACTTTTGAAAATATATATTTTAGTACTTTTTAGGTACAATCTTAAGGAGGTAATTTTACACATTTCAGTAGTAGTTTGTCCACTCAGTGTGCTGCAGCTTTCACAGCAGTTCCAGGGTTCCTTTCACTACTGACTAGACAGGATCAGGCTAATGCTAATGTTTGCTAGTGCATTTCTTTAATAACAGAAAAAGTAGACCTTTTACTCCAATGCCAAATATATTTGCAAAGAACTCATTTAATTACTTTTAGAAGTGCAACTTACCTCATCCAAAATTAATACTGCAAACCTACATGTGGACACCAAACACTGCCGTTGTCATTTTGCCTGTTAATTGCAACAACTACATGTTTCTTCGTGTTGTTTCTTTTGGGATACAATACAACCCTAACCGTAAGGATCATGTCTTTGATTGCATCCGAATGTACAACAACGTTCAGGCATTGTTGTTTTCTTGCCATTTCTGGAGGAGACTAATGTTACTGGCTTTTTAGTAGTTAGCATTAGCACCGTCAAAATAGAAGTGCTCTAAATCTATTGTCTATTTTTCCAAATGGGTCATATCTGATGACAAGAAACTGTATTTTACGCCAATAATTTACATATATTGATAGGCTTAGTGGATCAACAGGTATTAAACAGGTTAAGATAGTAGATGCTTTTGGTCCACAGTGGATGTTTGGGTCTTTATTCTGTAAAAATTTAATTTCTCATTTCTTCTCATCACACTTAAAATAAGACATAATCACCTAAATAGTAACTTGTAAATCAGATATAAGAGGATATTTTAGACAATAGATCTGGAAAATCTTATTTCAAGAAATCTTACCAAGATAATTTTCACTTGTTCCATTGGCAGATTATTATTACTATTATTACTATTACTATTATTATTACTATTATTATTACTATTACTATTATTATTACTATTATTATTGCTATTATTATTATTATTACCATTACTAGTAGTAGTAGTAGTAGTAGTAGTAGTAGTAGTATTGCCTAATTCAAGATTGTTTTTTTTTTTGCTTAATTCAAGATTTTCTTGTTGATCATATTGTTTAATGTTGTTTTGTCACATTGTCAGAATTCTCAGCTGCATTTCTTAACCTAACCCTTGCAAGTTACTCTTTTGGCAGAGGTGGTCAAAGTACTCACATTCTGTACTTAAGTAGAAGTACAGCTACTGGTGTGAAAAAAAAAAACTGACTCAACTCATTTACTTAAGTAAAAGTAAAAAAGTACAAATTCACAATTGTAATAAAGTACAAAAGTAAAAAGAAAAACTTTTTTTTTTTTTTTAACTTATTAATACTTATTTAACCAGGAAAAACCTGAAAAGTTTCAAAAGTATCTAAAATAAATCCTTTAAAAGTGAGTTACTGTGTAGATCATGGGTGCCCAATCCTGGTCCTCGGCGGCCGCTACCCTGTATGTTTTAGATGTTCCCTCATCTAACACACCTGATTAAAATGAACAGCCTATCATCAAGCTCTGCAGAAGACTGATAATGACTGTCAGGTGTACAGGAAGAAGGAAACATCTAAAACATGCAGGATAGTGGCCCTCTAGGAGTGGACTTGCAGACCCCTGCTTTACTCAGTTGTGTGGGTATGGGCAGGGAATTTAGGAAAAAAGGAGGGAAAATTCACAATTGAGATAAAAATTCATGAGATTAAAAAAAGAATACATTTTTAAAATGCACAATTTTAAGAGCAAAAAGTCAAAATTGTGAGATGAAATGTTAAAATTGTGAAATAAAAAGTCCCAATTATGAGATAAAAAGTCAAAATTGTGAGACAAATGTAAAATTTGTGAGATGATAGTCATATAACTATAATATATAGAGTCACAGTTCTTCTCCTCCACTGATTTTTCCTCTGGTGACTTATTTTTCATACTGTCACATCTGTTTAGTTTGAAAAAGTAGCGAGTCTATTCTGATAATATATTATTATAGAATATTTATAGAGGATAAAGTACATATCTATTTATATAAATGTAACAAGTATAAAGTCCAGATATTTATGCCAAAATGTAGGGAGTAAAATTTAAATGTTGCCAGACCTACAAAAAAAATCTACTTAAGTACAGTAACAAAGTACTTGTACTTAGTTACATTCCACCTCTGTCTTTAGGTGATTATTAAGTGATTATTATTATTATTATTATTATTATTATTATTATTATTATTATTATTATTATTATTATTATTATTATTATTATTGTTATTATTATTATTATTATTATTATTATTATTATTATTATTATTATTATTATTATTATTATTATTATTATTATTATTATTATTATTATTATTATTATTATTTTTAAGTGTGACTAGAAATGTGGGGAAAATACACTTGGTAAGATTGCTTTATTTCAGTGTATTTATTTTTTTTTTAAATACAAAAAAGAGAGAAAGAAATCGAAAAACAATACGTGCGCGTGGGTGGTGTGTGTGTGTGTGCGTGTTTTGGGGTTTTTTGTTGGTTTTTTTTTTTTTTTTTTAGTGTGACACACGTCCACTGTGGGTGACAGGATGAGTGTGAACAGAGTGGGAGCCCCTGACCTCCGTGGGGCTGTGCTCACTGGCTGTGTCCAGGACAGGGGAGGAGTCTACAGACGGGCTGTGCTCATAAAACTCGGCTGCTCCTGACGGGAAAAGGAAAACAGATCTTGGAGGATCAACCTAAGGGTTCTGTGCAGTGTTTAAACGGAATGAACACCTTCTCATCCCTTGTGCATCTCATTTTTTGACAAGCGGACCGTGTTTTTGCAGCTGGGAATTAAAAAAAAAAAACAAAACAGTTAATTCCTTGTAGATTTCCCTGCTTATCTGCACTTTTATTTTCTTTTTTTTTTCTTCCCTCCAACACTGAACCTTAATCCATCGTAGTTTTACATCATGACCTGGGCAGTGAACAGTTGTTTTGTCACTCTGGCCATCCTTTTTCTGTGGCGAGTGGAAGAAATCGCGGAGGCCTGCAGCTGCTCTCCTGTGCATCCTCAGCAGGCGTTCTGCAACTCAGACGTCGGTAAGTTCATTTTATTGCTTAAAATAAACCCATTCAAACCTCATCTATTCATTTTGACACGATTGCATGATTCCGAGTGTTTGTGCGTGGATATTTTCCCCCTAAAAGCTGTTAAATCCCGTGAAGGAAAAGTTTGTAAAGTTGCCCTACTCTCTTATGTTTACAATTACAGGGGGAGGAGGATGGATTTGGAAATTTCAGTCTCAGCCTTTCTTTCCACTTCCCTCCTCTTTTTCTCTCTAATCCTCTGTTGATATTCTTGACTGTCTAATAGTGACGACAACAACGTACTTCATGTACTTTGCAGTGTTTTTAGCCTTCATATATTGCTTTTCTATACTTTTAATGTGCAGTATTGTCACATTTTTTAAAGGGTTTTTATAGGACTTATTGTTACGGATAAAGTCCTTTTTTTTGCCACAACATATTTAATCTTTTATGTTCCCATAGTCTACCAACAAAGGAATTGCAATATTTCTAGTCGAGACATTTAAAAAAAAAATACAAATTCCTGTCTTTCTCAGTTCAGTGATTGAAAGTACAGATACTAAAAGGTCATTTAATTCACCCTTTACTCCATTCAAAGGTCATGTCTTTCCCATTTCACCCATTACAGAACACTACTTGTTGCTGCTTCCAACACAGGCCTTAAGCGAATGATTCCCAACAGTGACCAGCCTGTCTTGCTATTTCAATGTGGGTTTGGTGAGGGTCTTTTTTTTTTTTTTTTTTTTTTTTTTTTCTTGGTTGCGAGCTGGCCGAGTGTGTGGTATGTGTATGTACAGTATACACAAGCTGACTTATTCAAAGGTTTCTTTTCACCTTTGGATTCCATTGCTCCGGAGGATGAAAAAACCACATTATCCTACTAAAGAGTTTTACTGTAAAGTGAAATCCAAATATTCAGCAGTTCGTCATGTGATCACTGTCTACTGTTTGATATTTTTAAGATGGAGACACAAAATAAGTAGAGAAATGTGGAATATAATCTTAAAAACTCTACAGAACAAGTCAAACAAAAGTGAAACAGCTTTTGTTTAACATCACAGTAGTAGATATAGCATATGATTAAATTAAAGTCATTCTCTCTTTAACACACTAATACAGGGGTGGCTAACCCTGGACCTGGAGAACCACAATCAACCATGTTTTAGATGTATCCCTCTTCCAACCCACTTGATTCAAATGATTCGCCAATTACCAAGTTCTGCAGAATGATAACGGTGTGCTAGAGGAGGGATTTATTTAAAACATGCTAGATTGTGGCTCTCAAGGACCAGGATTGGCCACTCCTGCACTAATGTTTCTTAAATTTTACATACAAGATAACACTGCTGCTAACTAGGGGCACATCCAGGGTGTAACCCGCCTTCACTTGGTGGTTGCTGGGATACAGGCCACCACGCACGCTTAAGTAGTTCAGAAAACGAATGAATGAACCACAATGTTGAAATGTTTGTTTCTGAAATCAGTTAAAAATTAAAGGTTTGATATAATGCTGACCTCATTGGTGAGATACTTAGGCCTCGTCCACATAGCAACGCAATGAGGTTAGAAAAGATATCGTGTCCACACTGGGAACAGGTCAGTAATGTATAATGTAAACATGGCAAACGAAACGCGTGCTGAAAACGATGCAATAGACATGACACACCTCTAGGTGCGCTGTAAGACAGTCCCACTGGATACACCAGAACAATAGAAGTAAAGCACATACTGGCTTATACTAGTGTTGGTATCTCTGCTGCTTATTTTGTTGTTTTAACATCGTTCAATAATGGAAGTAAACTTAACAGTGACTGCAGCTCTGCTACTCTGGTGTCCGCCATGATAGTCACTGTCATGTTTACAAATGAATGTTGCGCGTAGCTGGTATTTGTTCTGGTCGTGTGGTTGTGACGTACACACACACACACACACAGCTGCTATAGGGATAATCTATCGCCCCTAGTGTAGGGATACACTAGCCCTGTTTACATGGGAGTTTGTATTCCTGTTTAATTCCACTTTAAGATGACCATATAAACGCCTAATTTCAGTGAAATAATTCTGAATTAAACTTAATTCCAAATAAAGTCACTGGTTTAGTCTGCTCTTGATTCCGAATTAATAACTAATCTGTCATCTCAACAGTTAATTCTGCTGTAACATTATTGCTATTTTTCTGCACATGCTCCTGGTGTTCACGGTGACATACATATTCCACGCTGCTGGCCCGGCATTAGTTTGTTGATTCTTATGGTTGATCCAGTCGAGCTGCTGTTTTGTAATTGTCACAAAAACATCACAGTAGTTTTTTCTTGTAGGTATCCAGATGGTAAGTGGCCGTTCTGTCCAATCGGAACCCTCTGTACCTCCAGCTCTTAAAGCCTAATAAACTAGAGCAGAATACACCCATTTCCTATGTAAACTTTATTCAGAATTAATATGTGTATGTAAACATGGAAGAAATGGCTTTTATTCCGAATAAACAACTTGGAATAAAAAAAATAATAAATCATGTAAATGTAGCAATTGTTAAGTAGTCTAAAATCTTGTTAAAATAAAAGCCATGAAATTGCGGTCTTTGATGCCTAAAACTAGTCTAGGATCTAGACTGTCCCCAGTGGCCGCAAATGGTATTTGCTACGGGGGAAAGTCTAGAAAGTCTAGGCGAATTTGTGGGCGGGATAACCGCTGTCTGTCAAGTTTTCTCTTTACACAACGCCACGCCATTGGATGGGTAACCAGTCAGAGCCAACCAATCAGAGTGATGAACATGGATTTCGTAGACAGCGTCACCGGAAGAACACACCAGATCCGAGGCTGTCTAGTCTGTCTCCCTGTAGCAAATACCATTTGCGGCCACTGGGGACAGACCAGATCCTAGGCTAGCCTAAAACTTCAATTACTCATCTACAATCACTCACTGGTCACATTCCATCACTTGTGAACATACACAATAATAATGATGTATCTTGTGCTGGTGCTTGAAGAATTAACTAACAAACTGGTTTTTAAAAGAACCAGCACTAGCCCTGAACTAACCATGCAACCACTTCACTGGAAAAAACCTAATTCAACACAACTTTAACAAGTATCTTAAAAATTGTAATACCATTAATGGCCACTGGGGAACTAAAAAAAAAATCCTAGCTTCCTTAAACCTCCACAAACTTTCTTCTTATTACTATTTCATCGTGGTTTTCTGCTATTAAGTCAATTCTCTTTTTCTAGGACCTGTTCTAACTTTATGGTAAGAAATGATCTGGTGGTCTAGCATTATTTTTTTCCTCTAATTCGATTTCGAATGAATAGAATCTTCAATATCTGCTTTGATTGACAGGTCTGTATGATTTCAGTTTTAATGAAAGGCACCTCTGCTTTAATAAGTTCTTGTGACAAAAGACAAAGTGTATCGACTGAAATTGTTTTGCTATGCTTAATGCAGTTTATTATCAGACTACAAATGTAGTTTACCACCACCAGAGGGAGACTGTGCGAGTGAATGAATGTAAAGCACTTTGGCCAAAAAAGTGCTATATAAAGCCAATCTATTATTAGTAGTATTGAATTGATAAGCTAACATTTAGCATTAGCTCACATCTCACCCCTCTTGGTCTTGTAGTCCTGCCCCTTTTGTCCAAATATGGTCACTTTGGCTCCAAAAGGCCAAGAAAACACAACTGCTGAAGGCTTCCGAATAGCTGTTCACAAACCAATGGGTGCTGTCATTGTTGTTCTGTCCGATAATTATGGACGGTTTATGTTCAGCACCATGGATAGATGACACCCCCTTCCCCGAACCACCACCCCTGTCCTCCTATAAACAATAATTTCATCATTTCTTTTTTTTTTTTTTTTTATTACTTTTGCCAAACAACCCATTTGAGCATCTCAGATTTGATTCTGTGTCAAGCTGGCTCCACACAACTCTATGAACAGTGTCTTCTAAAGTTGCTGTTCAGGGAGAAATCATTTTAATTTGCTGTTTTTTATGCCATGTCAAATCCTTGAGAGGACCATTGTAAGTAAGTGTAGCCGACTTCCTGCAGTAATGATGTGTTGTTTTTTTGCACACTAAGACATTGCCGAGAGGAACCACTACTTAGTATCAGACTGTTTGTTGAAATGAAAGTAATACTTATGAAGCACAGACATGTCAGGAAAGGAAAATTACTCGAGAAAGAAGAAGCAGAAGATGAGAACAGGAGCTGGAAACTTGTAATTCGGATAAACAATCGCTTCAGTGTAGTCATTACGTCACAACGTCATTGCAACATTTTCTAACTTCTGTTTTTTTTAAGTGGAAATGATGTGTTCTGTTTCATGTCGTAACTTTGTCTTCATTCATTGTGTGGATTTAGAGTAAAAGTACCGAAAAATGTCTTAATTAAAATTACAAAAAAAAAAGAAACGTGAGTTGAAAATCCAGAAAGCAGTAGTTAACTTTTCACCTCTACCCCTAATTGACCTTCCCTTTTTTTACTTTAGTTTTTTTTTTTTTTTGCTGAGCATTGCCTAAGTTTCTTTTCCTTCAGCAGACAAAAACCTAATGCAAAGTCAGCTTCAGTTGAAAACGTCTAGTCCTGTTTATCTTGTAAAACAGTCATAGTTGTAACCCAAGAATCTTTCCTCATAAATTGAAATCTGTCCCTTGAGTCTTTGGCTGAAGCTGAGGAATGCTGCCGGTCATATGCTGTGCTTGTTATGTATTTTCTGTTTATTTCACAGTTCTCGATCAGTGTAGAGTCTACCTGAGCAGCTTTAAAAGTGAGCTGACTCTAACATGACTTCCGGTATAAACAGTCCCTGCAAGCTGTGTAAACAGAGCTGATATTAAAACCAGATTTCCCGTCTTTGAGTTTAAAGTGAGTAAGCTCCCACTGCAGCTGCTTTAACCTTCACAACGATAATGTTTTTCATCTGTCCAACAGGTACTTTTATGTACTGAGAAAAACAAATCGGTTAATCTAATATTTCTAAACTGCATGTGAAACTTTTGTAAATTAGTATCATCACATGCAACATTGAAAAATCACCATCCTATATGATGACTTAATTACTTTAACCATAACAGGCTGATTTTTAGGCATCGCGAAGTTGTTAATAAGTGATTGTGGTGGTGAAGAAGTCGCTTCAAATTTGTCTTTTACTTTTTCACATGTAAAATCTGACCGCTTTGTGGCTTCTCGAAGAGCAAAATTGCTGTACAGGCCCCGCAATTACATG
Organism: Siphamia tubifer; assembly: GCA_020466265.1. NCBI lineage: Eukaryota > Metazoa > Chordata > Actinopteri > Kurtiformes > Apogonidae > Siphamia > Siphamia tubifer. Next base: position 28,636,856 of record CM035790.1, on the reverse strand, counting down.
ACATGCATTTGCTTTCTTCCCCACTTCTCTTTGTTTTTAAAGCACTCTCATTACCACAATACTACATACAGAATCTTGTGTTTATTGTTTGAGTAACTGGAAAATTAGATGGTTTGCAGTTTACTGAAACATATGATTTTTATGGTGCATGGTCAGCTAGTTCCAGTAAATGTTATAATGTATATGCTATGTATCAGTAACCTAAACAATGGTGTGCACTTCAGGGAAATTGTCATGACAAAATGCATTGATCAGCAGGAAAAAAAAACATTCAACCTTCTAAAACTATTATATATTTGTTCCCTGTTTATTTGTTAACATTAAATTACCTCAAATACCCCAAGCCTACAGGCTCTTAAGTGTTAAATTTGTCAAAATAATAGATGTATACTCACATTTTCATCTGCCCTACTTCATGCTCTTCAAACCTTCTGCAACTTTCTCCTCTATTTTCTCTCTTTTTTTTTTTTAACACTAAATGCAGTTTTAAAGAGCTAGCACAACCCCTCAGTGCCTCGTGTTATGCACAGAGAAGTATTACTTTTACAAAGTTAATGCTTTTTAGGAGCCTGTAGATTTTTATTTTTTTTTATCTGCACTACTTTATGCTTGTCAGCGCTCTGCAAATTTCTCCTCCATTTTCATCATTTCTTGGACACTAAATTGAGTTTGGAAGCTCTAGTCCAGCCCTTCAGTGCCTCGTGTTATTCTACAGGCTCCTGAAAGTATTTAGTTTGTTGAAGTAATACTTCTCTGCACATATTTTCACCTGCCCTACTTTTACGCTACTAGAACGTGAAGTGATCTGCGTGTGATTGTGCACACTCGGGAAAGGGGGATTACCACTAATCCATACAGTGAAGTTAGAGTTTCATAATACCACAAGCGCAGCGTGTTTCAGAGTATGTCGACGGTTGAGATTTACAAAGTGAAATTATTTTGACTGGTGGCATACGACCGCTCTGTTTAGTTTATGATTTCAGATGGTGTCTTTCAGTGTGTGCAGCTTGTTTGTCAGCGTAGTCCTACATCAGCAGTTCTGCATAGAAAAGCTTGCATCCTGCACAGCTCAGTGTTTTGTACATTTTCCTGGCTGCACACTAAATCCACCCTTTCTCTTTGCTCTTCTCCCTGTCAACTTGTGTGTTTGTGATGGCATAACAGCTTTTCTTTGACTTCTGTCTTCTTGCTGGACACACAGGACAAGATTTGGGTAATTCTACCTCTGCTATTCCTGTACATTCTCTCATCTGTTGCAACAATCCTCATCGCTCTGTCCCCTCTCTCCATCTGTGCACACTCTCCTTTTTTCCCCTGTTTTTCTTTTTGTTAAGGCTTGGCTCTTTAGACCTTAAAAGGAGATGTTCTCTAAGCTTCTATTGTCACTGAATTAGGGCACACATATGGCCAGCAGCTTCATACCTTCGTCATGTAAAAACCAATGAAATGGCTTGATCTTATTTGGTAAAGGGGCAGGGTAGTGGTGGTCTGAAGCAGTCGGTAGCTGCCACTTTGGGCCAGCGAGTACTAAACTGGGAGTTCAGAGACATCTGTTTAACATTAGCTCTGTTACTAGTCTCCTCCACTTAAAAGCTTGATTTGTTTCGGCATGATTTTGTAAACCGTTTTAATAGCCATGTGAACGTACAATAATCACTGCAACTTGCATGTCACCAGTAATTTATATCCTATAGCTTGCTATGATTGGCGGTTGAACAGCGGTAGCATATATATATATATATATATATATATATATATATATATATTAGTTGAACATTTGGATTCACATGAAAGAAGCAGTGTTTGTAAAACATATGAGTCATAATTTTTGTTGGATACTCTGTTTTTGGGCTTACAAAAGCTCAGAGGCTTATCCGTATGGCTCTAATAATATTTTTCCACTTGAACTGTTATAATTTTTCCCCATCCAAACTTCTCCAAATCTGGGAACGGGAACTTAAGAGAAAAAGGGGAAGGCTGAATGCGAAATAGAGGTTTATTTGCATGTCAGCACCTCTATCCAGACAGAGAGGCAGGCCTGCAGAGAGGCCTGGGGGCAAGGGGAGCATTCTAGTTCAGCTTTTCGAAGATTGCTGACTGGCTTCCTCCTGTGCTGGAAGCAGGCAGCACACATTCCTTCCTCTGATTGCAGCTGATGAAACACTCATGTGCCTCCGTCTTCCCAGCACCTGGCACATGCAAACGCCTCAGATCCAAGCCACAGCAATGTGTTGCAGCCAAACCCAGCATGCCAAACCTGGGCAGGACTTAGATCAGACACAGACAGACTAGATCCAGTTGCTTGAACACAATGATATTATGTGTCTTTGAAACAATGGCTTGAAATTCACTGAATCTAAATACAAACTGCTTCCCTTTTTTTTTTTTTTTTTTTTTTTAAATCTTTCCAGTTATCCGTGCAAGAATAGTTGGATCGGATGTGATTGATGCTGGCAATGACATCTATGGAAACGCCATCAAACAGATCAAGTATGACATCAAACAGCTCAAGGTAGTTGACGACACACTGAATTTGTTTAACTGACCAGTGTCCTATGTGGGTTTTGGCTTCAGATTACAAACCTGAATGTGTGTGATTCTGTGTTTGACATGCAGATGTTCAAAGGTCCAAATCAGGATATTGATGCCATCTACACTGCCCCAACATCTGCAGTGTGTGGAGTGACTCTAGAGAGTAATGGAAAAGAGTATCTCATTGCAGGTAAAACTATAATATGATAAATGGACGTTCATCAGATGTAATATTCATGCTTTTGTTTTGCATATGATATAACAAACAGACTCAGATGTACTTTGGCTCTGATGCAGCTGCCTCAGTGTCTGTAGCTTTTTTTTAGCTATATATATCCTGAGTAAAATGTATGCGCCCCCCCTCTTACACTATATGGACAAGAGTATTGAGACACAATTGAGGTACAGCTACAAAACAATGATACTATGTCATAGTATAGTTTTATGTTGTGATAAATATCATTAAATTGTTATCTTTTCTTCCAAAATGCCTCAGATAGTTTCTTCTTAATTTCTCTCAACATACATTTTGTTTTTGTGTTTTTAGTTTGAATACTTTTCTCCATAATGGTCTATTTGCTAATACTAGTGCAATGTTAAAGCTGACAATGAGCATCATTCATTCAGTTTCACATTCTGTGTTACAGTTAGCTTAAAGTTCCCCTAAAACATGCATCAGTTTCAAATATTACTTTTCAGTTTCCTGACTATTAAAGAAAGCATTTCATAAACTATTTCCTGATGCTTCTTTCTGCTGCATTTTACAACATCTCATGGACTCCTTTACAGGTAAGGTTGAGACTGATGGGAGGATGCATGTCACACTGTGTGACTTCATTGAGCCCTGGGAGACCTTGACTGCCACCCAGAAGAAGAGCCTGACTCAGCGTTATGAAATGGGCTGTGACTGCAAGGTAGGAACATTGTGTTTTGGAAAGTTACAGGACAGTGAGGGTTGAAAATGCAGTTTGTGCTGTGTTAGCCATCAAGAATCAGGAGTTTAAAAAATATATGTATATATTGGTGATTAGAAACTGAACTAGCTCCGTCCTGTCTTCAGATCACCCGTTGCACCTCCATCCCCTGCACGATCAGCGGCCCAGCAGAGTGCCTGTGGACGGACTGGGTGATTGAGAAGAGTGTGAATGGAGAGCAGGCCAAACACTTTGCTTGTATCAAAAGGAGTGATGATTCTTGTGCCTGGTACAGAGGGGCAGCGCCACCCAAAAAGGATTTCCTGGACATTGAAGACCCTTAACTCCACCTCTGTGCAATGGTTCGAGGATGTCTGCAGCTGAAATATTCTAATAAATTGTCATAAATACACCAGTCATACTGTAAATGTTTTTGTCGGTTAAGAAAAAAAAAAGTCTCCACATCATGTTGCAGTAATTTTATAAATACAAAAAGTGGATTTGTTTCTAAATGTAGGTTATGAATTCAGCACTTTTAAAAAAAAAAATGCTTCCATCACCAAATCCAAAGCACTTCATCATAAACCACTTCTCCTGCAGCTCAAATAAAGGGAATCCTCACAATGTAGTGTTAAGTTTTAAAGCTATTTGTTCCTGTGCTATTCATTTTTGTTTTTCTACCAAAGATTTTGTTAAGTGAACTATAACTCTACTATGAAATATGGTCATTCCTATAAATATTCTGTGAATTTGTAAGTTGATTTTAACAAAAAAAAAAAACATTGGCTGAAAACTGGCATCCTGACTTGTGTGACAGCAGAGCTATCACAAGGAATAAGAATCACCTCTTGCCTGTCCTGCTTTAGATTCTTTTTGTTGTTGTGCGAGTATGTAAAACTGCCCCCCCCTTCTCATGAAGTTTGGCTGTTTATAAATTTTTTTTTTTTTAAAAAAGGGAGAGAAAAATAGCGGCATGTTAATGATCACATTTCAGGTGCCAGTCAGAGCACAGTCAGTGCATTTACTCTGTAACTAATTCCTTTAAATAATCCTAAATAGACAAGAATGCACTTTGAACACAATTGTATAACAACATTCATATTTTCTCTAATGATAAATGTCTGCAATGAGGATTGAATCCTCCATTTTGTATTATGTATGTTTTATATCACAGCTCTTCTTTGTAATGCTTTAGTGTAAGAGCATATTTTATTTAAGGAGGTTATGTTTTGTTACATCCAGGTTAAAAAATGCCCACTTCTTTGCTCCTTTTCTGAGACGCTATTGGTACATATAAAGAAAATATTTGATATTTTAGGAGCAGCAGAATGTATGAATATTGTGCAGTTAAGGTCAAACTGAATCTAATCACACTGCGTGACGCATACTTAAGAACAGTGAAATAAAGATCACATTAACCATTATGTTACTTGCAATGGAATGACCACATGAAGCAGATGTCTTAAGTATGAATATAAATAGAGTAGAGATTTCATTTGAAACTGTAGTCAAGTATGATGTCTTGTGCTGGTTTCACATGAGACTTTGAAGAGAAGGAAGTTTTTCTTTTTTGCATGCATATCCAAATGAAACAATACTGTACATTTGACTATTATATTAAAAGCCAAACCCTGTTTTGTTTGCTTTGTTGTGTTTATTTCATACGCACGATTCACTATTTTTCTTCGCAAGGATTAATGATTCTGCAGTCAGAGAATAACTATGAAATAATCAACTAATATTTGTTGGTATATCCAGAAAGTTCAACAATATTTCATATGGTCGTATCAATATCTTCATCAATCTCTATTATAAAAGCCAAATTTGTGTATTTTCAGTCAAGTAGTACTACTAAAAATGGCAAGTTGCTAGAACCAATATCTTGGGAGATGGTAATTTTCAAATACAATAGCCTTACAATACTTTGGCAGTGATTGCTGAACAAATGTGGTAGAGCAGATGTGACTACACAACAGCATAAATACTAGCACATCTGGAACTCATGGGCGTTTACAATTATCCAGTCCAGTTTAATTTGCAATGCACTTTAAAATAATAGTGAAGTTGACGAAAGTGCTGTACACATTTGTAGTAAATAAATATATATATATATTACTAAGAAATACAACAATCACAAATGCAATCAAAACCAAAGACAAGACAATATAATACACATGTCATACTTGAATTATTGAATAATTCAGTCAAACCAAATGGTGAAGTGTCAGAATTGATTTGCAAACTGATATAATTTTGCTGCCATCTAGTGGAGAAAATAGTATATGACAGTTTGTCTGTACAAATATTTTTCAACATATCATAATGCAAAGACTTATCATTCTTAATACAAATGAATTACAGAATATCCAATAATACCCAAACCATGATGAAAGCTACAGAATGTGTGCATTATTTATCCCTTTCACGACCAAGAGACCTGATGGTGCCCAAAACCACAACTGATTTAAAATGTATGTGGCATTAATCATATTGGTACATCTAAATAACAGATGTAAAGCTCAGTTTCTCAGGTTTATTTAGCATCAGACAGAACATTCAAGGGGCTCATTAATGAACATAGATGCACCATGATGTTCTGCAGCTTCAGTCACCAGTAAAATCCAAGTAGTTTGACAAATAATAGGATCTGTAGATATTTTTGCTTTTATGTTAATTTATTATGCATAATATTTCACTGAAAATTTCACTTTTTATTCGTTTTTCTCAGTTTTGATATAATAACGTGTGTATTCACTCTGAGTTTTTATAAACATCTACGTAATATGTAGATTAGATATAAGATATTAGATTAGATATTGCTTTTCACTGGTTAGAAGACTGGTGCAGTAATGTTATGACATATTTATTTTCTGTGATGGAAAACTGAGTGCTTTGTTGGACAGGAAACAGTTATTTGTTTGCATATCATATAACTGAGAGTGCCTGAATGGATGTGAAGTTTTCTTTTACACCAATACAAAACACATAAGCCACTCCCCACCCTGGAGTGATAACATGCAGGCTGATAAACCCCCCCTCTTCACTTCCCATACTAGGCTACTATGTGTATCAAGTGTTTTTTCCTTATTGTCATGGATCTTCAGATGTAAGGATGGATCAAAGTACCATACGCTGAAGGGTAAGTGTTGATCTTACAGATAGTAGATTAGGCATTACGAATTTGTAACATTTTGACATTATTTTTTCAGGAAGTTTTGGATTGAACTTGCTGAGTCAAGGCAGTGACGCTGAATCATCTGACTTGTTCCTGCTCTGGAAGTCATATAACAATTTTTTTTTTTTTTTTTTTTTAATCAAAACAACTTTTGGAGTAATGATTCTATGGTCAAGGTCTAATGTAGGTATAGATACTTCAGTGTCATGCTGCAATCATTAGTTAAATATTAGATATTGAGGATAAACAGAGCACAGTTTATCAATAGACATATACTGAATGCTACTCACTGTTGGCAAGTGGAGAAATGGCTCGACAAATGAATCAGCAGAACCAAGACAAACTCATCTGTTCGATCTGTTTGGACCTTTTTAAAGATCCCGTGATGATTTCCTGTGGACACAGCTACTGTTTGACCTGTATTACAGACTTTTGGGGTGGAGATGATGAGAAAAGGCACATCTGTCCTCAGTGCAGTCAGAGCTTCACACCCAGGCCAGTTCTGATGAAAAACATCATTTTAGCAGACTTAACAGATGATCTAAAGGGAGCAGCTGCACCTGATTATTGCTATGCAGGACCTGAAGATGTGGCCTGTGATTTCTGCACAGGGAGAAAGCTGAAAGCCATTAAGTTCTGTTTTAAGTGCATGGTCTCTTATTGTGAGCAGCACCTCCAGCCTCACTATGATGATGATGATCCATTTAAGAAGCACAAGCTCTCAGACATTCAGAATGCATTCTGCTTTCACCATCCTGAGGTGATGAGGATTTTCTGCCGCACTGATCATCAGTGTATCTGTTATCTGTGCTCAGTGGGTGAACACAATGACCACGATACAGTCTCAGCTGCAATAGCAAGGGCTGAGGGGCAGGGAGAACTCAGCATCAGTCGGCAAAATATCCAACAGAGGATCCAGAAAATAGAAGAATATGCGCAGACAGTACGGCAAGGACTGAATGCCATCAATCGCTCAGCTAATGAGACTGTCAAAGAATGTGGAAAGATCTCTGCTGCACTGAAACAATTAACAAAAAGAAAAAGAAAAACAAAGAAAGTGCTGAAGCAGGTTAGATCTCAAGCAGAAGTTGAAGTGAATTGGCTAACAAAAGTTCTGAAGAAGATCAATAAGGAGATCCATGACCTGAAGAGCAAAGACACTGAACTGGAGCAACTCTCACAAACAGAAGATTACATTCATTTTCTGAACAACTACTCTTCACTTTCATGTGTGAGTGAATCTACAGGCTTACCCCATGTCTACATCAGTGACACTCTGACATACTTTCATGATGTGAAGGCTGCGTTAGAGTCCATAAACTATATGATGGTAGTTCTGGTTGAAGAATTGGATAAACTCCCATCTTCTATAGCTAAAGTAATGGATTCACTGCCACAAAATCAGCCTCAAACTATGCCTGTGTTTCAGATGAATTTTTGTGACATTACACTGGATCCAAACACAACACACAAACGTTTGTTTCTGTCTATTGGGGGGCAGAAAGTGACAATAATGGATCAAGACCAGAATTACTCTTGTCACCCAAAGAGGTTTGTTGAATGCCAGCAGGTTTTGAGTAGACATGGTTTGACCGGATGTCATAAGTGGGGGGTGGAGTGGAGTGGGATTGTTAGTATAGCAGTCACATACAATGATATAAGCAGAACAGGGACCTTGAAAGATTGTGCATTTGGATGGAATAACAAGTCATGGGCATTAAGGTGTGACAGCAACCATTATGAATTCTGGCACAACAACATCTCAATTCCAATTCCAGGTCCTGTGTCATCTAGAGTAGGAGTTTACCTGGATTACAAAGCAGGTACTTTGTCTTTTTACAGTATTTCTGAAACGGTGACTCTCCTCCACACAGTTCAAGCCAAGTTCACTCAGCCTCTCTATCCTGGATTTTGGCTTCCAGGTTTCATTGGAAATAGTGTCGAGTTACTTGAGGTTGAGTACACGAGTCAATAACGAGAAGTGTGTTGTGCTTTTATATGCTTTGTTGACATTATTTTTTACACTCTACAGATATTAAAGATGCTGTTATTACCCTGCTCTTATGACCCCTGGTAGTTTTATATATTTAGTGATGTACAGTAGCATGTGATGTATCCTCCTGGACACAGAGTGGTGTTTTCCCTTTGTGGGTACGTGTCTTTATTTACTGTGTTCAGGTGGAAAAGTGTGATTGGCTGTGATATAACTCCTTTATAAGAAAGATGACTGGAGGCATTTTTTCTCTGATTTCTTCTACAGCCAGCCATGTGTAATGACCATGTGCCCTCAATTGGCGAGTGTGAAATTTGTAACTACTGTAGAGCGCAGACCTCACCCCCTCGAATGAAGAGAGGTCCACCAAGAAGGTTATGTTTTTGTCAGAGTTTGTCTGTCTGTCTGTCTGTCTGTCTGTCTGTCTGTCTGTTAGTTAGCAAGATAACTCCAAAAGTTTTGGACGGATCTTGATGAAAATTTCATGATGTGTGAAGTGATCCTGGATTTTGGATCACTTTGAAATTTAATATTGCGGTAAATGGAGAATACATTTCAAAGTGATCCAGAATCCAGGATCTCTCCTGGATCATCACCAAAATCTAATCACTTGTTCCTTGTGACACCCCCAACATGTCAAGAAATTTTCATTAAGATCCGTCCATAACTTATTGAGTTATCCTGCTAACTAACAGACAGACAAACTGGCAAAAACATAACCTCCTTGGCTGAGGTACATATTGTATATAGAGTATTGGATAGGGCAGGCCATGGCTCAGTTGTTAGAGTGGGTCGTCTATTAACCGACGAGTTGGTGGTTTGACTCCTGCTCTGTCCTAGTCAGTCCATTATGTCCTTGGGCAAGACACTTCACCCTCCTTGTTTCCACTGTCACTCACAGATACAGATTACAAATCTAGTTTACCACCACCAGAGGGAGCATGTGAGAGTGAATGAATAATGGGTCACTCATGTAAAGTGCTTTGAGTGCTATATAAATCCAATTCATCATCATCATCATCATCATCATTATTATTATTATTATTATTATTATTATTATTATTATTATTATTATTATTATTATCATTATTATTATTATTATTATTATTATTATTATTATTATTATTATTATTATTATTATTATTCAAATCTTAGGTGTTTTTTTTTACATTTAATATTACGTTTACATGTTTAAAATGTTAATTCCATATGCTACTCTAGTAAATCTGTTTAGAATTTCATGTGTTTATTTTTATTTTTATTATTATTATTATTATTATTATTATTATTATTATTATTATTATTATTATTATTATTATTATTATTGTTGTTGTTGTTGTTGTTGTTTTTGTTGTTGTTGTTATTATTATTGTTATTATTACATTTAAGTTTTTAAATGTAAATGTAACTGTTTCTTCTGTATGGCATTTGGGTCCACTGTGATTGTTTTAAAATGTTTTACAAATAAAGTGGAGAGTGCTTGATTGTTCATTTTCCCCTTGTAAGTTGCTTTGGAAAAATGCATCTACCAAATGCATGAATGTAATATAAATGTAAGTGATCTGCAAATATACAGTACATTTCCCAGTTAGAATAAATACTGAAACCAGTTTTCCTGTTTTGTTTTTGTTTAGAACTGTTTATTTCATTAATGCAGCCAGTGGCTCCAGTTTTAGGCCTCTAGTTCTAGATCTAGTTCTGCAGGTCCCATGCCTGAAAATGGAGAGTTGTGTCAAGTAAAACTTAAAATTCACTGTAAAACTTCTGCCAAGACAACCATGAATATCATGAACATTTCATCAGTATTATTAAAAAAATAAAGTATGCTTGGGTGGCTTCCTTACTCTGATAAATATACACATAATTGACTGCATGAGCAAAACTCATGACCTCAGTTCAAAGAGAACAGGAGCCCAAGTCATGTGAAATGAAGGCACAGGCTGAACAGTATAGAAAACTCTAAATAATCATGTTGATGACAAATTTGTGGTTCATCAGTATATTTTTGATACACAAGAATAAGTGCTGAGAACTGCCTGTAACATAATTATATTGCCGCCTAGTGGAGAAAATACTATAAGGCATCCAACACAGATATTTTTCTATCAGTCTGCCAAGGTACTTCATTATAGAGTTACAGCAGTGTAATATGCAGCTTTTATATACAAAGAGGCTAAAGTGCGTGTTGTAGTGAATCTCCAACTTGTGTTTTAATACATTTGATATTTTCAGCGCGACGTGGAAGTGGGTTCCAAAATAAGGAATACCTACCAACGTTTATAAGGGAATTTGGTGACCCGCGTTAAGGGTGAGTATTAAGTTCTCGCGAAGATAATTAAACGATGCATAAACTGTGCTTCATGTCATAATATGTGAAAGTCTATCATAAAGAAAAATAAATGGCCACTCTTTTTACATTCAAACTGTTAATCATATAGTCTTCCAATTGCATCAATGGTAAACAGCTCTGTCTGGAAGTCACGTGTGTCTTTCTGTCGAAAGCGCAACGTCAGTTCAATCCCTGATTGGTGGAAACCTTTAGAGACAGAATGACCTGGTCTCTGATTGGCTTTTGAACCGTGCCAATCATTGTTATCCCCGCCCTCTGATAATGCAGCATGGGCGAAAATACCAGACCTAAGAGCTACAGCTGAGGAAACAGACCCGCTACTGCCGACGTTTTTGGACGGTTGAGCGAAAGGTAAGTTAAGGATGTGGTATTACATATTTGTTACAATTCATATGGTTCACGTTTAATGTGATGCCTTTGAGTAAATTGGCGGGATGTGGTGACTAAGGATTGCTAGCTCAGGGGCGCCTAGATGCTAACCCACATTGCAGCATTGAGGGAGGTTGGTGGCTCTCGCCACGTTAAGTTAGCTCGCTTTGCTAAATTTGCATATTCTTTATTCACACGATTAGCGATTAAAAATGACATACCAACCTAGAGTATTGGACGAGTGATTTAATATTTCAGGAGTACACATTAAAGAAGCAAGTACGACATTTTCCCCCGACGCTCATGTCGACATTATGGTTGTGGCTAGCAGATTAGCATGTAGCTAGCGGTATTGCTTGCTATTATGACTGGCCCGAAGAGTGCAGCGTTACAGCTGGTGTTAAAGCTGCTGTATATCGGTATAGGGGACAACTTTGCATTGCTTGCTTGAAACAACCATTCAGCGGTAACACTTTAAAAAAAAAACTCGAGACGACAATAAGCCTCTACTAACCAAGCTACTATAGTGTGATTTTAGGTTGAAGTGACAGCAGCATTAGCGCTGCTTCCACTGAGTCAGATCCTTAGTCTGACTTCATCACCCACGAGGACTTAGTTGTAGATTGAGGGGTTTCTCATTTTTGGGTCCCATAAATCCTCTTGCAATTAACAATTTTGAATATTCAGTTAGTATTTCCACTGTGATCTTGCAAAATGACCTTGTCACAATTGTAATTATTTACGTGTATTTAGTCATATGTCACAAATTGTCATGTCACATAAAAGTAAAATTACACGCTTTAGATCTGGGTACATGGCGAAAATCTTCACACACATTTAACTACCAAGGTGTACTCATTCATCCTCAGTCGTGGATACGGTACTTTCCATAGCTCTTTAAGGTATCATACGTCATCATATCTTTAAACTGCAGGTCTTTGTGTATACTGCACATTATTTGTGCGATGAATGTTGTTAAAATCATATTATCAAATGGACCCCTATAAAATATGCTCTGCTGACAAACGAGGGAGGACTTGAGTTGTGATACCACATTATGAGTGTTATCACTGTTCTGATAGTTTGCAAGCATGATGAGAAGAGTTATCTGCCAAAGCCAGGTGATATCAGCTTAAACCACTGTCAAAATTACTTGCACTTTTGTACTCAAATGAAAAGATTCATTAATGGAATCTGCTTTTAACATCTGCATTCAGTGGAAATTATTTTTTCTGGATTATAAATTAAATTTTATTAGCAATGACTAACTCGCATTTGTGTCTGTGTCTATATTACAGAAATATGTTTTTGTTAACACGATTATTACATATTAGAATATGAGTAGCTTCTTATGCCTACAGATTATATAGTCTACATCCTCAAGGAGAAGCTATGGCTAATTTTTTATCATTATCTATCACTAACTGAGCACTAAACTGTGGGTTATGATGGGTGTTTATCATTCTGTTCACAGTTTAGAGCTAATGTGATTGTCCAGTAGGAGCAGATCTGCTTCTGTGAGCAGATGCACTGTCTCTCTGCACACTGGACACACACTGCTGCTCAGTCTGCTCCGTTCTTCTGGTTATTTCACTGGTACAAGCTATTTTCTGACAGCATTACATAAAAATTGCTTTGGCCAGTTCTGTGTCGGGTAAAGCAAATGTGAGCTCATCTGACCATAGTGCGATTGGCGAGTTTTCCTCGTTGCATGTTCTCCAAATATTATATTCCTTTTTTTAAAATCTGAATATAAAGAAAATACCTCATTATGATAGGGTATATCAGGGCCTGAGTACTATTTATGTAGTCCTATTGATTTTTGTTTTGATGATCTGGCTCTACCTGGGAAAAAATTATCCGTTATTTACATTACAAACTGGCCTTGTGTTTTTTTCTGTTTAGGGATACTGTTATGTAATCCAACATTTTCTTCTGTGCTCTTTTCATCAATAGCCCAAATTTGTCTCTTCTGACCAATCCCAACAATTATAATTTTTTTTATTGTTACGCTAGGTCTGTTAATCTAGATGTTATTCAAGTCATGAAACGAATTTTAAAACCTACCAAAAGACAAAAAACATCCCTTTTTTATGGCTGGATTATAGAGAATTAACCAATCAGTGTGGCCATTGAGATATACCAAACAGAACATGGCAAAGGATGTAACTAATTGTTTTTTAATTAGATTTATTTCTCTCTCCTGTGATGACAAAAATCTGATGTAACTCCTGTGTTGCGGCCAGCAATTAATCTTTCTTGCTTGGTCTCACAGTTGCATCCCTGCAGTTAGCTGCGTCCCTGTGGGCTTTGTCGTTCTTAGTTGTATCAGTATCAGCAGCACGTGAAGGTCGTTGTGCCCTTGTGCATACAATGCATGTTCAGCCCTCCTTCCCTCCTCATGACGTCACAGCCCACTCTGATGAGCACGACTCTGATGGGACCCCATGCCGCTGTTGTTTTGTGTGGCACATCTACATGACATGCTTTCACTGTTGGGCTTTTAACACGCGAGGCACCTCCGTTACATTCCCAGTAATTGAGGCAATAGGAAGGTGAATGATTGCTTTGCTCTCTTCTCGGTCAGCACTGAACATGTTTTCCCAGTCTGCTGACATTTGTAAAAAATAACACATCACAAATCATTCACTGGGTGGACTGGCAGACAGTTGTTGTGAAAATGTGCACACACTGTAATCTATACTGAAATGGTCCTTTCAAGTGCACTCAACTACACTGTATTTAAAGAGACAGTAGTCAGTTAATGCAAATGTTATTTTTCCGGTGACATTTATCTTTTTTGAGGATTTAAATAGGCCTGTCACTACTATTACATAATACAGTTATTTGAGCTAACTGCATTTATTGTGTGTAATCATGTCATATACCTGCATTCACTTTTATGAAACTAGAAGTTTATCACTTCCACATAACTTCCCTTCTTTTGAGATGGTCTTTTTGATGATATTGTCCAATTGTGCTTCCTTCATGTCTGTCTTCTGTTGAGTAGTCTGTGTAATTGTTTTGAGTGTTTCAGTGATAGGCTTTTTTTTAAAGTAATTTATGATAAAAACATAGTTATTTACAACTAAAAGGTGAACAGAAAGGTATATTTCAGCATCCAATAACAATCAGTGGTAATTCATTATTCTTTAGTTTAACTGTACTTGTATAATAGGGCTGTAACAATACTTAAAATTCAATTTGTATCATTTGACCCACGGTTTGATACACCCCATGATTATTTTTTTTTTTTTTTGTAATTTAAAAAACAGTTTAAGTGAACAACATTTACTTTAACTATTACCTTAATGTAACATTTAATAACAAATAATTTGGAACACTGAACATATTTGAACAGAACAAATACTACAAAAATGAACAAATAACCAAAAAGTTTTCTGTTTTGTAACAAATACTTTTGAAAAACAAATGGAATTTAACTTAACTGAATCAACGATTCATAACACCATATCCAGTAATTCATATAATAAAAAGAATATTAAATGACTTCCCTTTCATTCTTAGGTAGCAGACTTGAACTCAGCCAAACGATACAGGAAAATTAGCTAGATAAATAAAGTAAATAAACCAAATATATAATATTGCTCTCTTTGCTTTAACAAAATGATACTCCATTTAGTAAATTAAAAGTGAATTAAATGGCTCCTCACCAAACCTGATTAGCTGATTTAAGAGATTTTGAATTTCCTTTTCAAAAACACTTTCATGTCTATATTGTCTGATGAGAGGCTTGTGATTTGCCAATGATCTGTGATATAATGTGCAGTTATGGTTAACTAAAGGTCTGTAGCACAGTACTTCCACTCATCAGTGGTGACTGTGGTGGAATCAGTGCTTCTCAATTTTTCCTCTACCCAAGATTTAATGTCTTTCAAGGGGTTCGGAAGCACATTCTGAGAAATGAGCACAGATTGTCATGTCATAGCGGCGCTCAAGCGTCATTAGTAAATTTGGGAACCCTTCATTCTGGACCACAGCAGAGCATACCCAGTGTCATAGACATTTCAAATGTCATTCTTATTTTTTCTGCACGGTCCAAATTCATTGCTGATGTTACTCAGAATAAATTCTTCAAGTGTTCCCTGTCACTTAAGGAAGCATTATAAAACACTTAAGGGCTCTGCATGCTCTCGCGGCAAAATGTCGCAGTTAACTTGTTGCAGATATTTGTAATTTATGCCAGTGCGGGGAGCACATGGCATGCGTTATTCACTGTCACAACGCAAAGGGGACTCTCACGAATGCACTAAGATTTTCCACCTGGATCCCCACTCCTTTTTGACCTCAGGCTCTTTCATTGCGGTGACTGACCTGTGACCCCAGACCTCCTCCCTCGCCTGTCTGGTGTCTGGACCAGCCCCCCCAGTGGTTCTCCTCAAGATTCCTTCTTTTTCCCGCTGGGTTTTGAAGTTTTTTCTTGCCGAGAAGGAGGGTCTAAGGACAGTGGATGCTTGGGACTTTTCACATATCTCTCTAGTTAATTGCGTTTCTGTAAAGACCTGTGAGATGACTTTGTTGTGATTTGGGGCTTTATAAATAAAATGTAATTGAAAAAAATTTAAAAATAGAATTCATTGTTGAACAAACTTGTCTTGCAGATTCTTCCACTTCACGCACTCGGCCAAATCCATATTCACACCAGTCGTCTTCAACAATGAGCTCATGTACACAAAACAAGACAAAAAAGTAGGGAAGCAGAAGTGCATGTAGAATAGACCAATCAAACCTCTCCTCTGGTCTTCTCTGTGACAGTGTCTGCAGTGGGTTACATTATTTGGGAGGTGCGCACGTGTCTGTAATGTCTGTGAAGTCGCAGACTACTTGGCTTCTGAGCATAAATTGGCCTTTACAGTAAATGGTCCACATCTAGTCCACAACACAGTTGCATCCTTATTCTCAGCCGGGTATTTGAAATGTTGCTGTACTACTGACGTACGTATCGAGCATATAGGGTCTGCAGTTTCTAACTCTATAATGGCTACCTGATCTAGCCATTATTCATCCATGTCATTCATGTTGTTGAGCGAACTAAACTTTTTGCAAACGTCGCATGAGTGAAAAGTCATCACATGACCCACAGTTGAAGGATATTATGCAGGCAGACAAAAAATGTTTAATGGTTTAGGACAAGGTATTTTAAAATAAGATAGTAATATGAAAAATAATAATTTGTCAAGTTTGGTAGCGCTAACAGCTCATATCATGTGACTGGATCTGGACTGAATGATAACAAAGTTTGAAAGGGTATGTTGCGATTCTGCATTCTGATACTATGAGACGCGTTCATGGCTCTGAGTGTCGCGTTTTCAGTTTTGATATGCGTATCATTACAGGCCTAGTGTATAAGTGTTTAGACTTGTGCTCTGATAGTTCCAGAAGAAAAAAATCATGTCTCCTAAAATGTGACCAACCTAATGACATATATTAAGATAAAAAAAACCAAAAACATAAAATACCATTTTAATTAAGAGATAGGCCTTTGGGTGTAATAAACATCACAGTAAAATGATTGAGAAGGTGGGAAATGATGAATCATAAACAGGTTGCATTAGGATTTGTCTTGGCTGTGAACAGCAGCTGTTTATGCCTTATGTGCTCTAAATACTCATCCTGTCTTATCAACACCCTCCCCCACCGTATGTTACCGGTGCCTGATGTCTTGCATAACTGTGAGGACAGCTGCCAAGACACAGCTGCCTCCTCAGACCTTAACACAGCTTATCTGTATATCTCTGTAAGGCTTTTATAGTGAACTTGAAAGGTAATGATTGAAGCCCTATCACACAAGGTCATTAATGATCACTTAAGTCATTAACCAACAGATAATTTAACATTATTAAACTGTGGTGTGACATCATGTTAAGGTAAAAGTTAGGACATTAATGCTGCCATTGTCAGAGGTTTATATGTTGCTCCGCTAACTCTGTAAATGAAAGACAGCAGTGACTTTACAATGAAGAGTAGGGTGGTGCTTACATATGACAAAAATGATCAACTCTGAAAAGTATTGCTCTTCACCCCTAAATTTATTCCTTTTACCAAGAAATGCACATAGAAACAAGAAAGTTCTACTGAAACATTACAGAGGTAGCTCAAAGTATTTGACGTTTTGCATAATTGAATGAATGACATGAACTTAGCATCACAATTTGTGAGTCAAGTAGTGTAATATCAAATCAGACAACTAAATCATGAATGTGTCAAAGAGCCAAGAAACTCTTAGGTGTCCACTTTGAGATTAAGGGTGTCCACTTTGTACATGAAATGTAACCATTTTATGAAAATAACATTTGGATTTATTCAGCAAACTGTCTAATATGTATGATATTGTCTTCTGCAGTGATGTTCCAACAATGCCGATAGTAGATAAACTCAAGGAGGCATTGAAACCTGGTCGAAAGGAGACGAGTGATGAAGGTGACCTCAACAAACTGTTGGCCTCTTCTGCCAAGAAAGTCCTTTTACAGAAGATAGAATTTGAACCTGCCAGCAAGGGCTTCTCCTATCAGCTGGACAGCTTGAAGAACAAGTATGTGATCCTCAATCCGAGGAATGAGGCCGCAGCAGTGCAGAAAGTCACTGAGCCTGCCCAGATAAAGAGGCAAGGTAAGGTCTAAATGAATTTTGTTCCGTAAAAAAAATCTGTTTAAAACGTTTGCAGGTTTTAATTTAATATTAGTTTGTTTTGTCACAGTCAATGTGATGCTGTGGTTTGCTGTTAACTTCACAATATGTCTTCTTCTTTCAGCCTCTGAGAATGTTGTTGGGAGCCAGAGTGATGGCATTCCTGCCCCACAGAAAATGCTCTTTCCAGGGAACAAGCTGACCCTTAAATGGGAGCGAGTGTACAGGGTGGGAGCCGGCCTCCACAACCTAGGAAACACCTGCTTCCTCAACTCCACCGTGCAGTGTCTCACCTACACCCCGCCTCTTGCCAACTACTTACTCTCAAAGGAGCACAGCCGTGCCTGTGAGTACTTGACTTGTATAGCAATAATAATAATAATAGCCCTTATCCTGCCATTTATTTTTTTAACAACACTGCTCCAATATAGTTAGAAATTTGGAAAGTGACTTGCTACTATATGTAAATTAATACTATGACAAAGCAGGTGGAGAGGATCAACCAAAACAGGCTTTGGTTTGCTAGTTTGTTTGGCCACAAAACAATCACTGGTTTTTTTTTTTTTGTTTTTTGTTTTTTTTTTGTCTTAATTTTTATTTAGAACTAGGAGTGAGGAGACACTCGCTCACAAGATTGGGTTCACGAGATCGAGACGAGATTTTAAGAAAACTAAATAACAAATTATATGAATAAAAAACAGGCTTTTATTTAACTGAGTTACACATGGATTTTATAGCTCTGTAAGTGTTAACTTTTAATGAACATATTCCTCTACAAATTGAAACTAAAATAATTTCAAATTTTTTTCCCAAAATCAAATTTGGCGCTTGACTGGAAGTTGAGGTGTGATTGTGTTTGTCAGCGTTGTCTTGGTGTTTTCTCTGCAGTTGCAGTAGACTATCAACCCAACATATAAACAATGGTGTTGGAAGATAATGAATGCATAATGCATTCATTACATAGACATGATCTCGGACTTCTCTTCTTTTCATATCAGAAAATTCCATAATATTAAGCCAACTATGACTAATAAAACAAGCCCAGATATATTGTCCTTAATCATAGTTACACATATGACACAACACACGTGGAAATCTGGTTTCAGTTTTAGCAGAGTATTGTTAATAAAATGCGCAGACGATGTGTTTGTCCTGTCAAATAGATTGCAATGAATTGAACATATCGACGCTCCACGGCTCGTCCTGAGGAGAATGCCCCGCACCCCGTCAATCCGGCCATTACCATCTAGCGTTTACCGTAGTGAAACCCGTGTTTTCCGATGTCATTCTGGCTGCTTGCTGGTTAACAAATCTCGCGAGACTGAATTTTAACGCAATGAGAAATCTCTCCAAATTACACCTTGTCACGTCCTTATTTAAAACTATTTTAAAAAATGCTCAATGACATATTTCACATTTTCAACTAAATTAAACTTCATCAGATTTTTTTGTTTAATTTCTAATGTGTATCTGAATATGTGTCCTTAAAATGCATGAGAAAAATGTTAGATTTTTGCTCTTGCCATATATTTCTCTTAACATTATCGTGTTTTGTAAATTCATAGTGAAAGGGCTTTTTCCTGAGAATCTAAATACTGACCTTAGTTTTTATCAGACCATGGGCTGATCAATAATAATAATAATAATAATAATAATAGTCTTTATTGTCATTGTGCAAAAAAAAAAAGCAAACAATGAAATTGGAGTGGTACTAGTTCAAATACCAGTTTCCAAAACACTTTTTATTAGTTTTGGTGTTTATGTTTTGCTGTGCTTTGTTCTTGTTTCAGGTCATCAGTCAGGCTTTTGTATGATCTGTATAATGCAGAACCATATCATCCAAGCCTTTGCCAATACAGGCAATGCCATAAAGCCTGTCTCCTTCATCAGAGACCTAAAGAGTAAGTCTATAATGTTCCTTCACCACTGTGACTGTCTGAGCACGCTGCGCTTGCTTCTTACAATGTAGTTCGTATGAGGAGTCACAGACACTTGATTTTTGGTTGAATGTTGCCAGAAGCTCAGTGACGCAATACTGGCTACAATGTGTCATGTGATGAGAGTCGGCAGCTACAGAGTATAAGTGGAGCGTTGAGGCTGCGGGCTGTGAATGAACAGCATGTAGTGAAGAGAAATGAGGTGTAGTTGCACCTTGACATGGTAAGGTACAATGCTGTAGTCTTACAGAAGGCACCTCTTTCCTTCTCCCTACCTGCCTGCTACTTTATGCGCTGCTGCAATCATGTCTCCACCTCCTGCGTGTCTTTTTCCGTCTCTGCCTCCCCCATCCTCTCTCCTCCCTCCCTCCTTCCCTGATGCCCTCTCCGTCTCCTTGTGACTGCAGGCTGAGAGGAGCAGCTTTAGCACAAAAATGTACTGTCCACCTTTCCTGTTCTGTTCAGATGGCACAGGCAGTATCTGTGTCTGTATTTTGTTTTAGTTTGTCTTAACGGTCTGTCAGATGGTTGACACGAGTGTTGCAACTGCCGATTTAGTTTCAGTCTTAATCTGGTAATGTGTGCAATTTAGTTGTTTGATACAGTGTTTGGAAATATAGGAAACAGTGAAGTTCTCAACCCAAAATGTATTGACGAAGAAAAAAATAATACAGATAATTCTTACTTAAAATGTAACATTAGACCAGCTCTAAGTCTAATTTCGCCCATGGCATCATTCTGAAAATTATGACAAAGTCTGAACCCTGCTGAGATGGAGGTGATTTGTTGTATAGATGTGAGATGGCGGTAGTTCAGGTGGCTAATTTGAGTTTTTGTTCTGGTTTTGTGACCTCATTCTCTTCAAAGCACGAAGTGTGCACAATATTTACATCTTCCTTGTTATTTCTTGCTGTAGTACAGTCTGTATTATTACTGAATTTTCAGTGCTTTATTTTCAATAAAGGTGACAAATCAACTGATTAGCAGTTTGATGAGGAAAAGTTGCTGCCCCCATGAGTCCAGTTCAGAAGGGGGTGATAAAAGAGTGCTAGGTTGTTCTGCCAGAAAGGGGATGTGGTTTAGCAAAACCTGATGAGAGCACATATGATGAGGTTAGTGTTTTTGTGCATTCTGGGCTGTGGATAGTAACTGTCCTGCTCGTATAAATATCATAACTAATGGTAATAAATATTAACAAGTGCCGTCACCCACTATGAAACGGAAAACAAAGGAAATGGAAGTCCTATAGGAGCTACCATGGAAATATAACTTCCATTTCCAATTGTAAATGGGTCATTCTGAGATCCTTAAGAACTCAAATAAAAATAAAAAAAGTCATGAATATTATATTTGATCTTTGCAGCTTCATGTAGAATTATGAAACTCAAATTGCTTATGAAATTAGTACATGTGTCAACCCCCCCCCCCCCCCCCCCCCACACACACACACACACACACACACACACACACACACACAGGGTCCAGTTGTAAGATGAATTTGAAATACTAAAATTCCATTGACGATATTAACAATCGTTTTATTTCAGGAGCCACATACTATTCAATATGATCTGAAATTAATCAGTCCAGTAAAATAATAACAAATAAATAATAACGCTTTTTTTTATTATTTCTTTTAGTGTAAAACAAAAAAAAAGCTAACTAAAACGACATGAAAATATTTACATTTACAAATGATCCTTTCTCAAAAACATTTGAATAATCTGGGCAAATATGAACAAGATGAAATATCTTGAGAGAAGTGTGTGCAATTTTAATAATATTGTGCTTGCTATTAAATGCTACATACATGTGTAGATCCACTGTGAATACGCATGTGTAAATGAGAAGCTTAGGCAAAATATGCTTAAAATTACACTTGTGTTTTTGTCTTTTTAATAGAAATTGTAGTTTTTCATGGTTGTTTGTATTCACATTTTTGTCAATGATGGTTTGTAAATGTAAACATTTTCATTAAATGTTTTCATAATGTCATTTTACTATATTTACTCTAAAACATAGAGAGAAGTATGGTATTGAAACATATGATGTTATTTTACTGGTCTGGCCCATTTCAGATAATTTTGGGAGGATTTGGCCTCTAAACTAAAAGTTTTACACCCCTGGATTAAACTGTCTGTTTCAGTATTTTGATAAAAATGTTAATCTAAAAAACAATTTACAATAATGTGGAAAAACCCAGCTGGTCTGACAAACTAAATATCACTATCTTGATAATATATGCCCATAGACATCTTGGTGTTCTTTAGATCATTGCTTCTCTCCACTCTGAAATGTAGCCCCTAACGGGTAATTAGTGCATAGTGTCTTATTTCTTGTTCCCTCTCGAGTGACTCATGGTTGTAAATGCTTTGGGATGCTTTGCTGGGAATGTGGTGATGACCACATTATCATTCTGCCAGCTCATACTCTTCCCCCTTTTCCATTAAGATATAACAGTAGAGCCAGAAGGTTTAGAACTACATTAGCTTTAATGTGAGCATTTTCAGATGAGACTGAAGTCTGCTGATGTCACTAAGCTCTTTATTAGGTCACTGTCCAACTGCCAACTGAGACACTAACATTTGCCCCAAGTACCCGTAAGAGAGGACTGTTGAACTGTTAACTGCTACTAAATACTTGGAACGAGATTTAAGATGTGACTGCCATATGTAAACACAAATGGATAATACCAGACAGAAACTGAGGGGATGTACAGATTTATTGTTGGCCTTGTTAGCTTACGTCTTGAAATGTGTTTTTCTGTTTTCTGTATGTTGTAAGGATTTGTTTTCTTGGCTAAACAGGGGTACTTATTTGATCATTATGTTGCTGTTTTGTCCAATTATCACAAATCTCAGCTGTACTGGAAGAAATCCAAATCTTACCAAGTGAATTTTCTCATTTGTAGTAAAAAAAAAAAAATAAATCTCATCAGACTTTAAAAAAAACAAAAACATAATCACCTAAAGAGTAACTATACTATACTACTATACAGTAGCTATACAGAACATATTTTCTGAGAATAGATCTGTAAAATCGTATTCAAAGATATCTTCCAAAGATCATTTTCAGTTGTTAGCTTGACAGATTTTTTGTTAAATTAAGCAAAAAAAAATCTTGAATTAAGCAGAAAAAAAAATCTGTCTTATTTTAAGTGTGATGAAATATTTTGACTAGAAATGAGAAAAATACACTTGGTAAAATTTAGATTTTGCACTGTGTATGTCTGTGGCTCCTGATGCAACATGTAAATTGCATAAATACTGGCAGAAGTCAAAATACAATGTTTATAAGAAAATAATGCACCAAACTATATAGATAATGGTATTTTTCCCAGTAAACATATGAATAAAACTTTAATAACTGTCAACGTACCATGTTTGAAGCACTCTTGAACCTGTTACTGTTAAGTAAAAAGCTCTAATTCACTCTGTATTTTCCGCAGAAATTGCCAGACACTTTCGTTTTGGGAGTCAAGAGGATGCTCATGAGTTTTTGCGGTACACGATTGATGCCATGCAGAAAGCCTGCCTCAATGGTTATCCAAAGTAAGACTTCACTCTTGTATTATTATTATTTCTTAAGCCAAACTGTGTATTTCATTTTAATTTATCTTTTGTTTTTTTTCTCCTTTCTGTAGACTTGACAGGCAGACCCAGGCCACAACGCTGGTTCACCAGATCTTTGGAGGTTACCTCAGGTCAAGAGGTACTCTACATTTTCTTTTTTTTTTTTTTTTAATAAGCATAAATGCCCTGACCTGTAAGCCGTAAACAATTTTCACTATCATAGCTCATGTGTATTTTTATCGGTCTCTTATTATATATATTATAATATATCATTATATTATTATTTCATAATCAAAGAGGATTATTTGGCTGTCATTAGGGGTTTTCTGATACCCAGAATCATATTGTTGTAAACTTTATAGATTTCTTTGTACCTACTATTAAAGTCTAATCTTACATCCTACATTATTGTTGATTTGGTAGAAGATCAGCTTATGACATTTAAAACTGAACTGGAAATTTTGACGTAAGATATAAATGGATTCTTGTAGATTCAGATTTTCATAGTTTTTTGCACAGGAAATGAAACTGTGCCTTCTGTGAAATACTTCTGTCATATCTGTTTGTCCTTGATGTTGCCTTTCAGTGAAATGCTCTATTTGTAAAAGTGTGTCAGACACATACGACCCTTACCTGGACATAGCGGTGGAGATTCGGGTGAGTTTGAGAAGATCTGGTTAATTTCCATGGGAATGAACCTAGTGATTAAAAAAAAAACAGAACAAAATATTCTTTATTTATTTATTTTGTAGTGAAATACTCATGCACGATACTTGGTAAATTTCCATCCTTTTCTTCCAGCAAGCAGCAAACATTGTACGAGCTCTTGAGCTGTTTGTCAAACCAGATGTGTTGAGCGGAGAGAATGCCTACATGTGTGCCAAGTGAGTCATTTTCTGCAATTTTATTTTATTGCATTTATTTCATTTTGTATAGAGGGACACTGTACATTAATGAACACTTCTGTAAGTGCACCCAATTGTAGCCAAAAGGCTAATTTGCATTGGCAGTCCAAATGGAAAGGATACCAATTGTTGTTTTTTTTTCCACATTAAAGTATTCACAGTACACTGGTGCACTTGGGTATCATTAATCTTCTTTGTTTTTTGTTTTTTTAATTCCCTCCAGATGCAAAAAGAAAGTACCAGCAACAAAGCGCTTCACAGTCCATCGAACATCTAATGTACTCACCCTTTCACTGAAGAGGTTTGCCAACTTCAGTGGAGGAAAAATAACAAAGGTTAATATAATATAAAGACTTCTCACACCATTTGCTTTGTTAAAATGCTTGTTGCGTCTCTTAATGGGGCATATTTATTTTCCTTCTCTTTTCAGGATGTTGGATATCCAGAATTTCTCAACATTCGCCCTTACATGTCTCAGAGCTCAGGTGATCCTGTTATGTATGGCCTCTATGCTGTCCTGGTGCACTCTGGCTACAGTTGTCATGCTGGCCACTACTACTGCTATGTCAAGGTAGAATGATGAAATCCACATCTATTCATGTTAGACCACCACCATATAATATCTTTATACTTGGTAAACAAAACAGGCAGTCAAAGCATTAAATGTGGTGTTAATTCATTTTCAAAGAGCAGAAGATTGTGAATTTATGCTGTTTTCTGGGGGGATTTTTGCCTGTCTTCATCTTTGTAGGCAAGTAACGGACAGTGGTACCAAATGAATGATTCAATGGTGCACTCCAGTAACATCAAAGTAGTCTTGAACCAGCAGGCTTATGTGCTTTTCTACCTGAGGTAAGACAAGCAATCATATAGTATGTTGCCTTGTTATTGTTGCTTGTCGTATAGTTAAATAAATCCAAGTCTTGCATTTGTATATTAAAGGATCCCTGAAACCAGAAAGAATGCAGATGGGCAGACCACCAAACAGGCCATGTTGCATCCTGGGAAGAACAATGCATCCTCTGAGCAGATCAAGAGGACCAACCTGAACGGTCCACTCTCCTCCCCACAGGTTACAAAGGTATAAGTCAAAATAAAAGTTATGTTTATTTGTGAAGATCCTGCTAAAAAAAATGTTGTAACACAAATTCTTCTTTTCAGAAACTTGAGCCTGCACAGCTTCGCAAGATCCAGTCCATGGACGGTGGTCTGGGCTTACCAGTTTCTAGAAATGGCATGAGCACTCAGCCACAGCCCAGACTATCTAACTGGACATCATCCTCCAGTGGCCAGCCTAAGCTGCCAGGTGGACCCTCAGTCATCGAAGAACCTTTTAAAAAGCTGAAGAAGCCCACTCCTCAGAGCCAAGCACAGTCCCGCAGCAGTACTCCTACCCCCTCCACAAACGGAGTCAGCAGGACCGAGGGAGATAAAAAGCAAGGCGGCGAAGGCAGAGGCATGGCAGCGTCTACCTCATTTAAGTCTTTGTCTGACTCCTCCTCTGCCGACACCTCTGACTCGAAGGTAATGCAAATATTCATTCTAAAGGCAACGTTTAGCTTTACTTTCACAGAATTTGGTTTATAAGTGAGTGTTTGCATTGACCTCAGTATGCCAGGTCCTGGGTGATCTTCGGAGTATCTTTTCTTTGTTTTTGCATTTTCACATCATATCTTGATATCGGGACTGAACGTTGTAGGGTGTTATTGTTGTGTGTGTCATGCCGGTAGTAAAAGGGATGTGGGCGCATGCACACTACTTCTTCTATTGTTCTCTTTTATCCGTTGGGAGTGGCTTACAGCGCTCATAGTGGGTGGGGTGTGAATTGCATAGTTTTCATCAAGCGATTCACCCCCATTCTGACGTGGATTTTTACTGCAACAGTTCCATTTTTACGTAATATCTTTTTGACACAGTTTCAAAACTAAACCCGTATTGAACTCGGATGTAGCCTAAAACATGCAGGACAGCAGCTTTCTAGGATCAGGGTTGCAGACCTCTGGTCTAAAAGTAACATAAACTACTATATCACTGAAAATACACCATTTGATACTTATTTTATGACTGCGTTTGTTTCATTCAGGACTCGGTGGGTCCTAAAAGTGCGCCTCTACCAGAGACCCCCTCCACCCCCCGGAAAGGCTCCAATGGTCTGGCGTCTCCAGCAAAGAGTGTGGAGCGCTCGCAGAGCACAGAGGACCAGAAGACGGTGAAAATAAAACCCCCGGCCCTCAACAACATCACATCTGAAGCCACCAGCACCATGTCACCTCCACCTGCCAAGAAACTGGCCCTGTCAGCCAAGAAGGTGACCCTTACCCCCATCCACTGCAGCAGCACCACTTCTTCTGTCGTTCTGAAAGCTCATGATATCAAACTTCACTACTGTCCCAAATCTGACCTTTTGATTTCAATGAGTAATTTTTTAAGGCAAGAAAACTCTCCTTATTATCTTTTACTTCCTGCTATGTACAGTTTAACATTATTTCTCCAGTGTGCCTGTCTAATCAACCACATAGTAGCACCTGTTTAGAGTTTGTCTCCTTTTCCTTTAGTTTCTTTTTTTCTAACCATTTCGAATTCTTCTCTGCCATGCCCCCTCCTCTTTGTTCTTTTCCCTCCATCCTTTAATCATCCCCATCTTTATTTAATTCTCTTCCTTATTTTTGTTACATTCATGGCTATTTTCTTTAGACCACCAAGTTTTTATTTATGTCGATAACTGCAGGCTCGCAGCCGGAGTCTGAGCAGCATTGATGCTCTGCCCCCTTTGCAACGCCAGCCGTCCAGTGACCCCATGCATCAAACTCAACTTAACTCCCTCACTTTTGCTTCACCTAGTCACGCTCACAGGTATGGAGTGTGCACCACGCATCCCGCTGGAAACACACTGCAGTTTATGCATCACAGAACAAAGCCAGTCAGTGCAGACATTTTCTCCTGTTCTCTTCCCAGAGCTGGTCCATTCCATTCATCTGAAGTCCAGTCATCGCCTTTTGCCCGCCTAAGTGGAACCTTCAAACAGCAGAGCCCTCAGAAACAGCCCCTTCTCTCCACACTGCAAAAACCAAACGCCAGCCTTTCTCTTATAACCAACGGGCTTCACAGTCCTGGCCCAAAGAACAATAAGTCTTCCAACAACCTCAGCTCTGTGGTCCAAGAGCCCAATTTCAACAGCCCCCCTGCCCAAAAGGTGACCCAAAAGAAGAAGAAGAAAAAGAAGAGACGTCATTCTGAGGTTGAGGGTGAAGCAGAGCCAACAACATCCTCCGCTGCAGTGACACAGTCTGACACTGTGGAGCCAGTCAGTGAGAAGAAGCGGAAGAAGAAAAAGAAAAAACGAAAGCGGGAAAATGAGAATGGAGAAAAGGCAAAGGAGAGAGAGTGCATCCAGTCACACCTGGAGGCATCGAACCAAGAGGAGGATTGGTGTGAGGGTGGAATATGGAGCCTAACATCCCATCCAATGTCAGAAAAGTCTAAGCAAAAGCCTCAGGTAGATGCCACAACCCCAGAGCAGTGTGAGCTGGAGTCAAAGCAGAAAGAACAGGGGAAGGATTGTTTGTTGTCAAAGAAGAAGAAGAAAAAGAAAAAGAGGAAAATGCAGCTGATGGAAACTCTGCAGCACATTGCTTCAACAGGCTCTGTGTCAGAAAGGTACGTTTACATTTACATATTTAGTTATAAATATATTTGCCTTTTTTTAAGGCAAGGCAAAGTTATTTCTATACCACATTTCGTGTACAAGACAATTCAAGGTGCTTTACATAAAACATATAAGAAAGTTAGAGTGTACTTAAAGAAATAAATAGTTTCATAAGCTACCCATCACCTCCTGTTTTCAGTGCAGTATTTTTCATGTGAGACAGTCACTCCAGGATGTTGTGATAAACGCTTACCCAATACCTGTGAATCTTTGCTTCAGCTTCCTTTTTTTCTTGATCACTGCGAGATTTCTCTAAAATTGACCAATCATTTGTCTCCCATACATGTCACATGTCACACTTCACCAAACCCCTTGTTTCTGGTTGTGAAGATGTGAAGTGCTGAAATTACAACATAATTGCTGCTAAGGACAACCCCCTGATGTTACATGCAAAATCAGAGGTAAACAGATGCCAACAGAAGTTGAAAGGGCTTCCTACAAGACCTGCTGCTGCTGAGCGCCAGTTATTCTACTGTAACAATGATGGACAGCTCATGTTTGAACAGCAGAGCAATTATTATTTGGGATGAATTCAGCCACTAAAATCATTAGTTTTTCATATTTTAATTAATTCACTTTGTGCAAATAGTGCAGTCCCTGCAGCCACCTTCTGCAGTTGCTTTTTCAGTTGCTTCTGAAATATAATTTCTGTGAATTCACATATTGCATAGACTATTAGTCATTTTTTAAGAGAGCCCCAAACAAACTGCAAAATGCTAGAGAAACTGATAAGGTCATCATCTTCTTAAAATACTTTGTATGTACAACTTTGGGGATATAATGGTTTAGGCAGATGTAGTGCCCTGCACGGGCCTATTATCTGGGCCTGAGCCCGGCCCTGGCCCGGGGGGGTGGAGCCCCAGCCCGGCCCGGTCCGACAGGTTTTCAGAATTCTCAGGCCCGAACCCGGCCCGGCCCGACTTTTTTTGTTTGTTTGTTTTAAGCTCCCATAAGAATGTTTTAGCGTGATAGAACGCTATATTCATTGAATGCGTTCGTAAATTAAATCTGCCGCTCTGAAAATGGGATAACGCTCTCTAGTTAGAAAAAACAGCATTCTATTTTTTCTGTGAATAAGCGAACGGTTTCTGACAGATCAATGTGGACATAAAAGAGCAGGTTAAAATAGGGGCTCATGTTTCGATCAGCAGCTTGAGAACTCAGTCTGTGACCGCTGCTGAATCCGCCACTGACCCGTTCAAAATGTCTCTGGAGATGTGATGAACCTGTTTTTTTGCTGTCATATGACAGAACAGCTTTGCATACAACACACTGAACAAACCCGTTTGGCTCATCTTGAAGGGTTGTAATAAATTGAAACTTAGTCCAGAACGGAGATTTTCCCTTAGTGTTGTTCACTCTCTTCAATTCACCATTTTCAATCTTTGTCTTTATGTCATTCTCCATGTTTGTGGTGGGAGTCGGGAAGTCGCGCAAATCGGATAAGTAGGGAGGCTACCGTATGCCCATATAAGAGAGTTGCCGGGGAGAGCAGCAGCTGCTGCGTTCAATTGTTTCCATTTAAACACAACACAGGTTTTTTTTTAAATAATTAAATTGAAAAATAAAAGTGCCCGAGCCCGGCCCCTGTCCAAGGTAATTATACGGTCGTCGGCCCGAAGCCCGGCCCTCGGGCTGTCGGGCCCCTCGGGCCTAGGGCTCCAGTGCAGGACTCTAGGCACATGCTCTAACCTTGTGGTGTCCATTACCCCTCAGTATTAGTTTCCTTTAGCCTTTTAATGCCTATATGCATATGTTTCCCCTGTTTTCATTGAACACAAATGTAACCATCCTGATTGTACTTTCCCTCTAATAGTTTGGAGACAAAGGCCCCAGTCGTTCACAATGATACAGGAGATTTGATATTGCTGAAAAAGAAATTGAAGATGAAGAAGAAGAGGCTAAAAGAAGACGTGAAACTGTGGGAGGAGAGCAGACGACATGCAGATGAGACAAGCAATGAATCTCAACCAGAGGAGCCCCCCACCAAAAAGATTACCACAGAGAAAGACAAAACAAGCCAGCAGAGGACAGGTATGTCAGGGGCAACATGCACATGTATAGATCACATGCAAAGATCTGTGATTTTACCCTGCAATACAGTAGAAGATGTGTGATCTTGTTGCCATGCCAACAGAGAACCTAATTTACCCTTTTGTGTTGGTAAGTCATTATGTGGGAATTACCTCATACCACCACAGCCTCCTTTCATTTAACTGATGCTTACTCAGATGGGTGTCACAGGATGCCACATTTAGTTACTATTCTCAGGAGATTTTTTAAATCTTATTTATTTTTCCCTCTTTATGTGTATCCAGCTCCGGTGGTTGTGTGGGACAGCCAAGTAAAGGATGGCTACAAGCAAAGCCATGCTCCAGCCACTGATGGGAGCGTGTCTGGAGATGTTGTGACCCATACTGCCTCGTCAGCCTGGGATGGGAAGAAGACAAGTGGGGTGGTACAAGAGCTGCTCAAAAATGCTACAGATAAAGCTTATGGAGCCAATGGTGAGAAAAACTGTGCTGGGAAATTCAGTGTTAATGTAAACTGAAAAGAAGCCCTAAAAAAGAGCATCTAGATACCCTATAATTAATTTAAAGGTTGTTCATAAAAGAAGTTAAAGTATGTGCATCTAAATTTTTTTCTGTCTACTTTAAGTCCTCAGTTGGGATGGAGAAACGTCTGTAATTAGTCGAGATGCCATTAAAGATGCCCACCATGCCATGTGTGAAACTGTGATTGATGAATGGGATGAAGACTTTGACAGAGGAAAGGTAATGATAACATGAAACTGGAAATGAATTCATCTTAAATGTTCATTGTGTCAAATATAGGATGTCTTATCACATGGAATGTATTCATCACCGGAGTGTAAGAAATGTGTTTTTGGAATATATCAGTGTTTTTCAATTCGCCCTCATCTGACTTCTGAAGAAAAGTAAGGATTATAGGTTATTGTTTTCTAAATTGATATCAGGCCTAAATAAGCCTAAGAGAAGACTTATTGAATTCATCGATGCAAACTCACATTTGGTGTCACTGTGTCTGTACAGTTAGAACACATAAGATGCCTATTCTCATTATTTACTTTTTGTAAATTGTGGTGGAAATTAAGCAGAATAGCCAAGTAATCAGAGATAAAAAATGAAATGACGAGTGACTTGAACAGGTGTAAAATACAACGGTGGATTGTCTAAAGAGAAAAGCTGAAGAAATGATGACCAATGTTAGCAACAAGGTGCAAAGACATTCACTTAGCATTGAGCTGACAGACCACTAACTTTCAGGTGAAGCAATAAAACAACAAAATAGAACAGGGGAGCGTCATACCACCTCATACCATCAAAGCGTCACAAAAAGGTTAGGTTCACACAAAGTCCAAACAAATGAAATCATATCCCATTACTTTTACATACTCAGTCCACTCAAACCCAAATCTTAAAATTAACCTTTTTCAACTTCAAAGGAAAAATGTAATTTCACCATAACATAAATCTCATTGTGATTTTTTTTTTCTTAAAATCTTTTTATGATAATGTGGTCCTTGGTGTGAGAAACTTTGAAAACTTCTGCTCTAAACCATAAAACTTTAGAAAACACTAGATTTTCTTAGTGCTGAATAGTGCTATAGCTAGGTTCATTATTCTTCAAGGGGGGGGGGTAAACCTATGGGTGGTATTTGACTACTTTTTGGAAGCAACAATGTAAAATAGGTTCCGAAAAGAATTTGAGAAAATAACTTGCGTCATTAAAATGAGCACATAAGAAGTCTCAAGGCTAGAAATTGGATTTTTCAGGGTGTAGTTGCAGTTCAGAGGTCAAAGTAAAAGCACACGCACACACACACACACACACACACACACACACACACACAGAGCAGAAGCTGCAACACTCGCTATTATCAAAGATAATCCAATAAATAAACCAGACTAATGACCACCTTTACCCCTAGAGGTCACCATACACTACACACTGAACCTGCAAATGACTGTATTTCATGGTGTATTTTTCTCCCCTTTACTTATAAACAGGTGAAGAAAATAAAAAGCTACAAAAGAGAGAAGTGGAGAGGTGGAAGCAGCATCTTTCAGAAGATCCAGGACAGACGAAACAAGTGGTCTGTAACACCTGGAGGGAAGAGAGCTTTTGGAATCAGACGCTGAGTCCAGATTACGGTTGAGATGGTGCTGATTGAAGATGGAGAGAACCATACTGTATACCTGTACCCTTTCCCTTTTTTATTTATCTCTGTCTTTGTGTTCAGTTCAGACCCAAATTCAAGAATGATATATAAACCACACAGTGTAGTCCACTGTATCCATTGTCCTTCAGGATGAATTGAAACAATATGAAGCGTTTCCTTCAGGTTTCAGTTGGATTTCACATGTTTTTAAACCAGATGCCACAGTCTGTGGTTTAGACTGTTCTATGCATGCAGTATTTAACAGAGAAGCCACTTTGTCACATTACTTTGGTATCCTTTGAGTCTTGGTAAAGGCCCCTAAAAATGTTCTATAAAACAAAATATACGTACTTCCCCATTTTTGTAAAGGGTAATCTAAGAATTGGAAAGTCCTTGTGCAACTCTATGGCTGTCTGATACTGAAAACTGTACACAATCTCAGAGCTAAATGCTGCTTCTGCAGACATAAGGGCTCAGCAAGTGGAACGTTTAAAGAAGTGACCTTTTTAATATTTTTCCTGGAATTATTCTATACCAAATTGCAAAGATTCACAATTCTGTATTCATATGAACAACATTACTTTAGATTTCTGTTGATTTTTTTTTTTTCTCTTATTTTATATCTTTATCTGCTGTTTTTATTTTGGTGGAGTGTCTGTACCATGTGGCTTGTTTTTAAGGACCAAATTTTGCCTGCATATTGTTGGTAAAATTAAGGTTTAAATTTGCCACCATTATCTAAACATGCATGTATGGATTGGTTTAAAAAAAAAAAAAAAATTAAATTTTATTTTAGTTCTAATGCAGTTTCATTGTTTTTAAACTAAAGTTAATTTTATTTTAGTTATGTTTATGCTTTGTGTGCAGAACATGCTTCTATATATATATATATATTTTTTTTTTTTTCTGACGGCTCGTAGTGCGACTCGCATCTGCTGAGGAGAGCATGAGGTTGTTGGAGGAAATTAGACGGGAGCAGTTATTTTCCACAGTGCAGCTATGAAACTATGTAGCTCATCTCATCAGTCCAGCGTTCAGGATTTGCTCTGGAGGTGTGACTTCACAGTTCTCTGTAATAAACATCACCGCAAACTGTTCTTTAGCAATGTACTGAAATAAAAGGGTTCAATTTTCTACTTCAGGCACTGTGTTAGGATGGGATTGCAACACACTAATAATTTTATTTTCCCTGTGTAATTTCTATCTCTATGCAATTTTTCTGATGGTCATGCTGGTCACCTAAAAACTGGGCTGAGACTCAGGAACCAGATATCCTGCACCCTATCCTCATCTCTGATCCACATCCCCTGTTGAGTTTCAGAGGACTCCTTTTACCTGGACCACCATCCTGCATCCTGTACATCTTGTAGAAACTGTTTTATACATGTATTTCAGGTGTGGAAACCATGGGATCATCTTGCACCACTATCCTGGCACAGAGGCGTAGAGAAATTACGATAAGAAAATGCTTTCGCCAGTGTAGAAGATTGTACAGTCCATCTTGTGCTTCCTGTGTTTTCCCTCCCAGCGCTGTAAAGACTTGCTCATGCATTTCTTTTCATTCTAGAAATGTTGCCTTGAATTGGCTATAAAAAGTATAGGATTTAATGTTAAAAATATATAATTTAAAGAAGAAAAGATCTTTAATGTGGTACTAATACTTGGGTCAGTCGGTGGATGTTAAACTTGACAATTTATCTGCAAATGTGTTTTGCTCATTTGTTTATAGGAGAGTTGTCTTTTTTTTCATGCAAGACCTTCCCTATAGTATGTCACTGTAGTGTGTACAGTACAAGAGAGGCTGTGACAGTCTAAAGCTCCTAGGATGTGTTTGTAGGCTGTGACATCGATGTAAGGTGTGACTCTCAAATGGACACAGGAACATTTAACCAGTATGACTGGATGGTCCACATATTTGCATTGATGGTTCTATATTTTGCACCACCTTTTCTGACCAGGGAAGAGACCTTTCATAATGAAAGTGACTCTTACCACATTATAGGAAACTATAAAGGTGCAATAAAGTTGTGACTTTTGTGAGCGGTTTGTGTATTTTCTGAATTGAATTGTATATAGGAGTGTGTAAAGGGGCCATTAATTCCATGTTTCCATTTAAAGGAGACTTTAACTGTGCTTATTATAGTTTGATATGTGATAAAATCAACTATAGAAATTCAATAATACTGATATTTATACTCCAGCCTATTTTACAACCAGTATATATCACCTTGACACTGGTGATGGAGTATCAGTGAACACATCAGCTACTTTATACCTCTAATTCACAACGTGTAAGAGGGAACTATTGGATTTATTTTTTTTTTACTCCACAATGAGACTTAAGAGTCTGGGATCTCTTCACACCCCCACAGGTCCATCACTGATGTCTCCTCCAAGGTCATCCACACAAATCTACAAATGAGACACAATCATTAAACAGTGTGTGGATGTAGAAGTGTTGATTTCATGTATTGTAAATATGATTCTGAGGAGACAGGAAGTGGATTTGTATCGACCTCTGGATCTGATGGAAAATGTCAACCAATGACCTGGACACATGTGGGTCCTTGTCCATATTGTCAGGTCCTATGGCTGGACTGGTCTTGTTCCTGGGACCTCTCTTCTGATCTGGTACAAAATTATGAACAGAAATACTCATTAATAGGGTATATACCTGTGTACAGACTCAGTTTATTTATTATTAGAATTATCAGCAGTTGTCTATATGCTGTGTGTGCACATTTATTAAACATTTACATTTTTAGCAGACTTTATGTTTGCTACACTTTCCAAAAAATAGTCCCTAAAATAGTATAATCCAAATTCTATAGGTTATTTAGTATTGTAAATATATAAAATGCATGAATTGTGATGACAAATTTAGATTAAGAAGACAACCCATGCAGACTGAAGATAAAACTGGGTTTTCACAGGAACATTAGGAATGGTGATGATGGTAAATGTGCAGCACAGCAGTAGAGAATGAGGGTCCTCAGTAGAACATCTGGAAATTTTAGATTCTGTTTATCACAGAAACACACTGGGGGAAAAAAGTGTATTTGAGAGTGGAGGATCTTGGTTTATGTTTAGTTAATGTTTTTCCATCAGTTTTCTCTGTTGTTAATAGAATAACCCTCAACTCTCAGCAAGTCAAAGAGTATTGGAAATTAATTATTTACATTGAAAAGATACAAGGTAAAGGAGATAATTTTACAATAAATGGAGATAACCCCCTTAAGAAATGTTAAATAAGGAGGAAAACTCCTTTGGGAACTGCCACAAAAGTAGCACTCGGTCAGAAAAATGCAGGGGGGAAAATCCTAAAACATCCTAAAATTCACCAAAAAAAAAAAAGATTTAAAAAATACAAAACACATTCAACAACTCTTCATTTGTTCAGAAACGTGATGAAATATCTAAAACATTGCAAATATATGAATATAGTACAGGCAATTATTTTTATTCAACACCTTCAACAGTTTCAACAAAACAAACTTGAAACAAAACAACTGGTCCATTTAATTGCGAGAACATTTTTAACCTGATTAATGGGATAGTTCACTATTTTTCACATGAATTCATATAGTCCGCCCCTATTAATTTCTATGAAAAGCAAATTCTACTTCTGCAAAGTATTCTGGGTACGCGATGTGGCGAGAGTAGCCATTGTCTTGCGTTCAAAAAGTTGAGCAGAGCCCAACTTTATGCAAATTAATCACACACAAAATACATTGTGAGGCGAGTATACAATAGTATGCAAGGTCCACAACACTGCAATCATGGTGGACGAGAAATTAGTAATTGTGGTGTCCAGCTTTCCTTGTCTTAACGAGATATCTTTAGAATCCTACCGGGACGATGTAATGCACCATGAAGCACGGGAGAAAATAACAGATTGTTGGGGATGATGGTATGCAGGCTATAGTTGTTCATTTGTTTAAATTAGATGGCCCTTAGCAAACTACTTTCGTCAGTTGTTCCGCAGTGTTTGCGGCTGCTACGTGCAGGCACACAGCTGTTAGCAGTGACAACGCGCATTGATCGCAATTGAGCGAAAGTAGCTCCAAGCAATTACGAGGTGTAAGTTTTTGTTCTGTGACGGTTTTGTTATGCAAATAAATCAGTCATTCAAACACATATTGTTTTGAAAAGACACATGTTTTAATTTCGTGACCTCGGGAAACCTGCCGGAACTACTTTCGCTTTAACCAAAACCGGACCAGAACTCGACTCATAGTTACTGTGGGTACACCACAATAAAAACGCTGATTCGTGTGAAAATTAGTGAAGTATCCCTTTAATCACCACGACTTATTTATTTATTTATTTATTTATTTATTTATTTATTTATTTATTTATTTATTTATTTATTTATTTATTTATTTATTTATTTATTTATTTATTTATTTATCTATCTATCTATCTGTATCTGTAAAAACAATATAGGAAATGTTCCCATTATATGAAAAAGTCTGTAGTAACATAAATCTACTTAAATCCTTCCGCAGTTTGACTGAAATAAAAGTTGCAGGTTAATGACAACTTGCATGTGTTCGTGGATGGGAGGGGCCAACGTGTTCACCGGTTCTTCTGGATGCATATCAGCAGGCAGCCAGCAGCATCGACAACACACAAACACTCACTCACTCACTCACTCAGACACACACACACACACACACACACATATTAAACCACAACTACAGGCACTAACAGAGCAGTGTGAGCTTCAAACTCCCATCCTGCGTTGAGCCTGTGCGTCCAGACGCGGTGCCATCCGGTGGAGACCTGGGACGTGCGCGACAGAAGGACGAGGAAGAGCCGAGAAAAAAGGAAGGAGGAAGGGATCCGGATCGCTGCGGGTTCACGCGGCGAGAGAAACCCCGGACAGTGACGCCTGCAGCAGCATCAGGACCACCAGGATGGAGGGAGAAGCTTACGGTTTGTCCGCAGTCTGCTCCCACTTAGACCGTGTCATGTCTGTGTGGATGTCTGTGGGGTGGGATGGCGAGTGTGCGTGTCTTTGAGCTGTGGTATTTCACAATGTTCGTGCTGTGTTGGTGGCTCTGATCCACACATATGACAGTTGACTACGTGTTCATACAGATCTGAGTAAGTCCTGCATGGTGGGTGAAGTTGGCTTTGTTTTGCGTCCTGCTCTGTGCATACAGGGAAGGAAGTTGCCCTGTGGTTGTGTTGTTATAAAGCAGCTTATAAACAGGTGGCCTCAGTGGCATTCACAGCCCCCCCCCCCCCAAAAAAAAAGATATAAAAAAAGATCAGAATGATGAATTATTAAGCATCACACTGCAGCTATGACAGCACTGTGGAAACTGTAAAAACCCACACATTTACAGCAGAGTGAATGTGAATGTTAAAGTTCTTATTTTGACTATAAAAGTGTCTTTTTTTTTTGGGAGTTTGAACCTCTTTTGGTGACACAGTTTCACCAAATGTCATCTTATAAAAACTGCCCCCATTGCTAAAAACAACCCTCATCTTTACAGGAAGCTGTGCAATGACATCATGCACCCTGAGATGATGTCAGGCCCTGATGAGCTGATGGCTCATCGTAGACTACCACTGAGGCTTTTTTCTCAATTATTTAGCAGTTAAGTTTTCTCTGAGCTTAATGCATCTCAAAATAGAAGCACCAGCAATGTCCTGATTGCATGATTTCATCTGATGCTTTGTTAGGAAGAGGCAGAGCTTTGACTAACACTCACAGAGAAGAGTTTTAGTTTCATGTAAACAGATTATTTATTAAATCCTCAAAAGTCTCATCTCAGCAATCGCTGTATAAGGAGCAACCTATTGCAATGTTTTCCAGAAGTTGCATTTTACATCCAGTGCTGAGTTTATGGGGTCAGGAGTTTGTTTGGAAACTGGAGAATCCATCCAGTGTCCCCATGAGCCCCAGTTTATTTCCATTTATGCTTTCGTGTCAGTATTTTCCAAGTTTTAATTCATCTTGACATAAAAATCAGCTAAGAAAGATAGAAAGATTTTTTTTTTCTGTTGGTGACCTTGACCTTTGACCTACATTCACTAATATTGAGTTGGATTTATTCCGGACCACCTTGCACCTTCCTTTCCTGACAATTTCATATAAATGGGTCCAGTAGTTCTTGGATAAACTTGCTGACAAACAAAGTTTCAGACAAACACACACACAAAAAAACAATATCATTGCCTCCACGTTGGGGGAAGGGTAAAAATAGGCCATAGAAAATATACATTTCCACACCTAAAGCCAGTTATCAATGTAAGTACACTGAAGACATGGATAATCTCAAACAAGAATTAGTAATAAAGCTGAGAGATAAACTGTGTCAACCATTTGAGGACATTTGGATGATGCATTAATCTAACTGATTAAAAAAAATGGAAGTGACAAGGCGCTTTGTTACATCAAAAGAAAAACACAACTGTTTTCAAAAGTAAAAGTGTCATTTAAGCTTTAACTTCTTTACTAGATTTATAAAATAATAAAGACAATTAATACACATACACATAGTTGCAACAGTCGTTACTTATTACTAAGTTCAGTTCAAATTCTTGAGATGGATGCATCATTATTTTATGTAGGAAAAGTAGCAACCCAGTTTGTCATTGTAATCATTTATTCTATTTAACTCTCCTGTTATGTTCATTTGTCAGGAACAGCAGTGGTGTTCCTGGACCAATTTGACCCGGTGCATGTTTAATTATCCAAAAGATGTCAGAAACAAAAAAAAACCCCATCCTAACAAGTGCTGATAATATTTAATTATTAATTCCATTCTTAACTATTCTATCAATATTTAGTACAGTGGTGTTCCTTACCTCTAACAGGTAATGGTTCAATTAGGATAATTCACTCGTTTTTCATGAAAAAAAAAAATATGTTAATTTGTTTTTTAAATATTTCACCACTTTATTACTTTTGAAAGACCAACATATAAAGCATACCATTAAAACATAGCATAATATGTCTCACAGTTGTAAAAAAAACAAACCAAAACAAAACAAAACAAAATAAAAATTATACCCTTTTAGCTCAAGTTTGACTGCTGGGTCAAATTGACCCGAACAGTATTTATGTGATATAAACATGAAGGGGGTAATCACAAATATATGAGATGAACCATTTTCACATTATATGTTGATTAAACTAATTAAGACGTTTCATACTGAAAAATATTTTTGACTATTTTCCATCATGTTCAAACTTTAAAATGGGTCAATTTGACCCATAGTATAGCAGGAGGGTTAACACTATATGATAATCTTTCAAATGCTGCTGGTTATATGCTACTGGAGAAAGTTGGAGTTGATGGGGGTCTTCTATTCTTTTACTAAGAGTTTCCTTCCCAGCACAAAATTTAGATTATAAATATATTCTTAAACCTCTTCTCGCAGATAATGTCAGTTTCCTCAGCTGACATTACACAAAAGTAACATTAAAATAAATTTATAGTAAAATGAATCCACGCTAAAAATGTTGAACGACCATGGTTTAATACTTACCAAATGTGACTCACTTACTTAAACTCTCTTCAAAACGATGGCTCATATCAGCCCTGGATTGTAAATGAAGTTTGAAGAAGCTTTGTTTTATTTTAACCTAACTGCTGTTTTTGTTTTCTTAGAAGGGATCATGTCACAGTAGTTAGTTTTAAAGTGTTTTTAAAGTCTTTTGCTTTTAGAAACAGGGGATTGTCATTGCCTGCACTGAGGTTTTCCTTTGCTACCCCATGTAGAATTTTCTAGATCTACAGTGATGCATAAAAGACAGGACTTGCTGAAGCTCCCGGCACAAACAACCCGTTAGCGGTCCTG
This sequence comes from Siphamia tubifer, assembly GCA_020466265.1. NCBI lineage: Eukaryota > Metazoa > Chordata > Actinopteri > Kurtiformes > Apogonidae > Siphamia > Siphamia tubifer. The sequence goes on along the minus strand of CM035790.1, from coordinate 28,596,754 downwards.
GCACTTTCTCAGTCAAATTGTCCAGACATGACTTCCACATACTCTTCATTTTTTTGCGGTTATTGCATTATTAATACAGAGTAGACTTACGCAACAAAACATGTTGCTATGTTGAAATGTTATATTTATGTGCAGTCTGTCCAATGACAACCTGTGTCTTATAACCTCATGTTATTTTGTAAAATTTATGTGGTTTGTTGATGTGATGTTGCTAAGCTCTGGTGTCCTAAATCAGAGATCTGGGGAGTCATTGGGTGCAGCTCTGTTTCAAGACTCACTTCAAAGGCTCTGAGCTGCAGGCTGTCAAGAAGTCTTTGTTTTATCTTTTTTTTTTTTTTTTTTTCACACACTTCCACCATGCGCTTGCACCTGTCAGTGCAGCTCTTTGCATAATAAAATGTTTGCACACAGAGGAAGCAGTGTGCCCGTTCATAGGTGTGGTGCTCTTGGTTGTAGGTATGTGTGGTGGCTGTGGTTATGGGCGTCTTCTGTCCTCATATAGTTTGACTTTTTCCTTACTTCACTGATTAGCATTTGAGAAATACAGTTGTTTTTATTGGCCGGTTGAACGTTGGGTTTCCTGCTGCATATTATAACTGTCATCCACATGAGGAGACAACTGTACTAAGCTACTCTCACACTCAAAGTAACCACAGAAAAAAAAAAAAAAAAGACAAAAGTCAAAGCAGCTGCAGTAGAATCTCAGGAGACAGGACTAGTGTCTAGGAAAAGAAAAAGTGTAGGATGAAAATCACAAGATGAAAATGAGTTGAAGGGGATCTTTGACTTTGGAGTATGTTCATGCTACTGCTGCTCTTCTACAAAGCACTATTCCAAACGGGTTGTGGTCTAGAAATAACCTAAAGTTTCCCTAATATGCAAGATGCAGACTGGGTGATGAGCACCAGTTACAAAAGGATAAAAAAAGAAACACAAAAAGGAGAATATCAAAGCTTTCAGACAGCTGAAATGAAAATTAGGCCATTGTTACTGCAGCTCATGATCTCTTAGATGTTACTTTGTCGGTTCATTCTATTTTTAGTCTGTTTATCCTTTGCAGTTTGTGAATTCAGTTGAGTTGTACCTGCAGAGGTGCTGGTCTTGCTCCCATTCAGCCAGCTGTTAGTTACCATGGGTGATGCTAACATTAGCCTCCTATGTAGGAGTTCCACCAACACACATCAGCAGGTGCTCTGTAGCTTTTGACTGGGGCAAGTGTCATGTCTGTCATCTAATTTTATAGTACACAACATGCTCTTGAAGCTACAAAAGTAGTAGTGACTTCAGGAGTGAAAGAGGTACAGTTCTGAATGTTTATTAATAACGCAGTTTTAAAATACTGCATTTTACGGCTTTTATAGTGCCACTGAAGTACAAGAAGAGAAGTGTTACCTGCAAAAAGTGTTTTCAAAGTACACCTTAGAGTGCAATAAGTAGACATTTTCATTGTGCAGAATGTCTACTTTAAATTTTTTATTATTAGTAATTAATTATATTATTGAATATATGGGTGTCTGTTATCAGTTTTCTTTGGAATACAACTTGCTGTTGATGTGTCTTTTCATCTTCTTTTTTTTGGTATTATTTACTTCCAGGTGTCATGGCAGTTATGTCTTACATATATCGTATACTGCAGACCTCCTAAAACAATGAAACTGACCCTATGCAAGTAACAAGTACCAGGTTTTTGATGTTTATATATCATGTGAGGGCTCATGTTTTCATTTTTGTCTTCAATGATGCAGAATGATCCCTTTTTGACTTCGATGTTCAGTTGAGCTGTAATCTAGTTTCTGATAAAAGGAAGATTCATTTTAGGAATGCATAATGTGTTTGAGGACCCTTTAGAACTCAGATTATATTGGCTGATTACTGTGGTAATGGTTGTTCCACTCTCTAAACTAGCTAACTATCATTGTTGGCCAACCTCTGTTAATGGATAGGTGAGTTGTAATGACAGGCTTTTTTTCCTTTCTTTCCAATCATAATAATCGCAGCAGTGATTGTTTGTCTATATATGTTCAGCCCTGAGATGAACTGGAGACTCATACAGGGTGTACCCCGCCTTCGCCCATAATAGCTGGATTAGGCCCCCAGTGACCCCTGTGACCCTAGTGAGGATAAAGCTGGTTCTGATGATGAGACTAGACTTTCATTCATACATGCCCCCCCTCCGCATCTAAATAGTAATAACAATTAAACTGACAAGGAGTAGGTGAACCTCAAATTTAATGTTTAATTTCTGAACTCTTTTTTTATTTGGTCTGAGTTAATACAAATTAAACTAGATAAGCACTCTGAGAGTCTAGACCTAGGATCCTGGATCACCACCACAATGTAATAATGTGTTCCTTGTGACACTCCCAACACATTCTGGAAATTTCATCAAAATCCGACCATAAGTTTTTGAGTTATCTTGACCCCCCCCACACACACACACACACACACACTCCTGGATCACTACCAAAATCTTATCATTTCCAGATCTCACCATTACCCACCTACCCTGAAAATGTCATCGAAATCCATAAATAACTTTTTGAGTTATCTTGCTAACAAACAGAAAAACAAACTAGCCAAAACATAACCTCCGTCAAGAAGGTTTATCTGTTTGTCTATGTTCTAGATAACTCAAAAAGTTATGGGCGGATCTTGATGAAATTTTTAGGATATGTTGGAAATGTGAACAGGAAGAACTGATTTCATTTTGGTGGTGATCCGGGGGGGTGGGGGGTGTCTACCTTGGCGGAGGTCTGCGCTCTCAGAGTGCTTTTCTAGTTCTGCTTCTTTTCCTGCTTGAAAAAAATGTCTTAAACAGTTGTCCTCTATCCTTACTAATCTGCAAATCTATTATTTATGCATGTCCCTTATGAGTTGTGTAAAACAGCAGCATGTATTATATGAGTTTTATATGTTTTTATGTGAAAACTAACAGTTGTAAATAGAATGAAATAAACACATATGACGATGTTGAAGTATAAAGTAGTATTAAATTATAACATGATAATAGATATTCTGAAGTAAATGGGTCAAGTACATTACATGAAGTTATTTACTATACCACTGACACCACCACTAACTATTGCTTTCTGTCAATTAATAGGAAGTAAAACTGTTATTGCACCTTTTGTCCATTTGGTGGCATGTTTGCATAGCTGCTCAAATAAACTGTTCAGGGTCCAGTTTAAAACCACTCTTACCAATCATGAAATCTGATCACAGCAGCCATTGCTCCCTCTAAATAAAGACTGAAATGAATGAATGAGACTCAGACATATAGAAAATTCAATTACTGTCCTCCACTTGGAGTTATAGAGAACACAATAATCTCTAACCACCTGTTTACGAGTGGCAGAACACTCTCATTTAGACAGTATTGTAGAAGTGAGTAGAAAGGGAGGAATATGCAAACTAAAATAGCAAAGATAAACATTTGTGCTGACTTCAGTGTTTGCTGCACTGCTGTTCCTCCTGTGACAGAGCTGTTCCTATGGGTGATGTGCAGCTGCGGCATTTTAAAGAGGCTACTGACTTTGCAGTTCATGCCAGGGTCATTGTGAGGCATTGGGCGTTGGACAATGAATCGGACAATGATGATTCAGTCAGAGGTGGTGACATGGTAAATGCAGTAGATATGTGTCAAGCCCACATTATCGTTTACAATAACTTCTATAAGACGCTACCCTTGAGATTTTGTCAAGAGGGCAGAGTCATTAAATGCTATTAAGTGATTGACAGTGAATAAGTTGCTCACGTTAGGGCCTTCAACACATTTTATGAGACTGACAGGTGGGATAATTCAGAGTGACAGGTTAAAAAAAAATCAAATAATACATCTGTGGGATAGTGAATTTGTCACTGGCAGAACTGGACTGATTTATTTTGATTAAGTAAGTGAAGAATTGTGCAGCTTGAAGACCCCTGAATGCAACCGTGTCATAGTGTGTAACCTCCATAAATGTGAAAATAATCTCATCAAAATAAATTGCTCACAGTGTTTTGCTCCGGAGCTAATCATTTCTTCTAACCTGTTGCCAAGCAACAATGAAATCTTTATTCTATATGCAGGACTTTTGAAGTTAAAATGTGGAATGGAAAAGAAACTAAATGCAACTGAGGGTGCTTAACTTAAAATAGTGCCACTAGAGATTTAGTAAGTTTACAGTGATTGTCATATACAGTATGTTTCTGGTGATTTTTTTTCTCTCTCCATGCTGTGCTTGATCTGTATTCATGCAAATATATTTGTCCAATGTAAAATACACAAATGCACCATATGTCTGTTTACAATCTGTTAAGTCTGTAAGAATGTAAAGTAGCAACGGAGTGCAAGTGGGAGAGATGAGCAAGAGAGAGAGAGAAAGAGAGAGAGAGAGAGAGAGAGAGAGAGAGAGCAGAGGAGGATAGAGGGAGGCTGAGACATTAGCACGAAAGGGGAACAGGGAGAAAGCAGAAGTGAATTCAACGTCCTGGAAAGTTGCACATTCAAACCGAGGGGAAGAGAAAGTGTGTGAATGCGAATTCTTGAAGCCACCAAGTGATCAGGCCAGAGATTAGGTGAGGCGGGGTGACACAGTGGGAGAGCGTCAGAGACAGGAGTCTGTCTATGTGTGGAATGGAGGGAACATCGAGTGACTCTCCAAAGTCACAGAGTGGAGCTTAAGTCTTTGCAACTTCTCGTTTTCCAAATCTAAGAGGAGCACGTTCTGTAGCTTCACTGACACTGAGGCGCCCTGTAACGTCCTCACTCTGGAACCATGGGGACAGTGAATGAACTTTGTGTGTCCAGTCTTCAGACCTTCTTATGTCCTGCTGTGAAACCTATACAACAACCTACAGGTAAAGTAGACTCAAAATGATGGGGCTTGTGCTTCTGGATTTGTATTTTATTGTACTTTTACTGCAGTGCTACAACATTGACTGTTTTGCGGCAATGTCATCATGACGTTTTTAATTATTACTACACAGAAAGAAGGTTTTTTTTTTTGACCGAACCTGTTGATATATAGGTTTGTATTACATTTCACTCATAAAGAACTTTGTACAAAAGAACATAAGAATATACACTATATGGACAAAAAATATTCTGTTTTCCCATTCCCAGTAAATTGAAATATTACCATGATAAAAAAAATATATGATTGTCAGTCACTGTTAATCATAATATCATCAATATCTGTTGAACATTAATGATAGTAGCATAATATATCCAGAATTGTACACAAAAGAGATAATGGTGAAAAAATATATTAAATAAAGTATAAGAAGTGGCTGTAGTTGAGTGTAGGTTATGTTAAGTAGACCAGTATTTTTATTACCTTAGTATTGTGTTTAGTAAGGTTTGTTTGTTTGTTTGGTTCGTGTTGACACTTTTATCAACAAAACGATTTGTTGAATTCACACCAATTTGAGTTCATAGATTTTCAGTGACCCACAATGGAACTGATTACATTTTGGGGAAAAATAGATTAAATATCCTAATTTTTAACACCCCCCCCCCCCCCATTTACTCATAATAGGTGACATTTCACATGTCTATAAAAACATTAATTTAGTTTTCATTTACTTCAAACTTGGCACAGTAATTGATATGCTAACATCACCACAGGCATAAACATGATGACATCAGCTGGATCAATGACAAAATAAGCTATAATATATGCAAGGGGCGGGGTTTGTTGTGCCCGTCACCACTTGTTTTTATTTTAAATTTTTTTTATTAAGTACGTAGAAATCCTGAAGCATCTTTGTAAAGGCCTTAGGTGATACTGTTATAGAAAGTAACCCTATAGATTAGTTTTTTATGTCTCAAAATGAATCTAAATGATCACTAATATATGGAAGCCTATTCCCGCCAGCAGAAAAAATCCCATAGAAAGCCAAAATATTGAGATAAAACTCAAAATTTTAAGATAAAAAGTCTAAATATTGAGATAAAAAGTCTAATTTTTAAGATTAAAAGGTCTAAATATTGAGATAAAAAGTCTAAGTTTCAGCTTTTTATCTCAATATATTTGACTTTGCGTGGGCTTTTTTTGTTGGCAGAAATGGGCTTCCATACTAACACTTGTGTACATTGAGAGAAACCCCCTCCCCTGAAATATATAAAAAAAAATACATAACTATAAGACTTTTCCATGCAGTACAGCTGAAGAAATGATTTACACTGTGTGTCATCTGGTAATTATTAGACAATGATGTACACTTGTGGCTCATCTCAGATCTATTGGGAGCTTGTTCCAGTTGCTACATAACAGCTAAATGTTGCTGTAGTTCCTTTGTTTGTGTTTGTCTTACTGTAACTGCAGGCATAAACACACTGTTTCTCCAGAGAAGAAAAAAAAAAAACTGGTTAGAAAAAAGAGCTTCATTAAGAACATCCTAAACCTCTGTCATATGAGGGAGTGAGCTAATGTCATTATGTAAAGACTGAACAGATCCAACCTTCATTAGGTCACACACACACACACATAGCTGCGAGCTTCCCTGTTTTGGTTGATTGTTTTTCACACTCCCAGCTGATCGACCTCATGTATGACAACATCCCAGTGCAAACACAGCCTGTCAGTCTTGCATACACTGACAAGTTAAGTTCTGTTCAACTTAACAGACTTGCTGCTGATGCTTGTTGCTATAACAAGGGTGGCAGTGTTGTGTTTCCTGGAGATCATCACTCTCAGATATTCCCAGATGGATCACAGCTGTAATGTCTGTGTCACTTGTTGGTTATAAGAAAATATGAATATCGATGGTGCGTGCAGTTGCCTTTTTTTCAGGTTCCATTGCAGGCGGTGTATGTGTAAGGGGGGAGTTGAAGACTGTGTTTCCAGGCAGGGTATGACTAAATCGGCTTTACTTCGTTGTGGTGAATCAGCTGACGGGGTGCGTAGCAAGGGGAAGCGGTGCTGTCTCAGTGATTTCAAAATACCTGAGTCAGCACCAGGCTTATACACGAAACCATGGGATTTTTCTTTTTTATGTGTGTGTGTGTGTTGGATATGCAAGAAGGAAGTAGCATGAATTTTCCACATTGATGCCAAAAAAATTGTTATTTAGCTGTGTTTATGATAGGGTGTTAACTCTTAACCGTTTAGAACAGGGGTCTCAAACATGTGGCCCAGGGGCCAAATTCAGCCTGCCAAAGGTTCCACAATGCAGCCCCTGAAATGACACAAAACAATTACTCAGCAAATTTGAGGTGAGACAAAATGTAGCTTAAATATTCTTAATTAAACTCCCCATGAATGAGGGATAAATAACCTTCTCACCAAAGTTTTCTTCCTTCATACAACTTCAACTGGAAAATCATTTACACCAACTGAAACCCATTACCGCCAATGTTTTATTCAAGACGTAGAGCTTCAAAAAGAAGATGGTAAATATCAATATCAAGGAGCTGTGTATTAAATAAAAATAAATAGATATTTAAAAAGGAAGGGAAAGAACAGTCCATCTATAATGTTATTGTGTGTGTGTTTTTTTTCTTAATTTTTACATTTTCTAAGAAAAATCTGACATAAAAAAATTATATTTTCATCTTTTTCTAAAACTTTTTACCTATTATCAAGAGGTTCATACAGATATGCAGATAACTGAGAGGAAGTAATGCAACTGAAGGGAATTTGAAAGCATAATAGGGGCTGTAAAGTGCAATAATTCTATAGTCAAGGCTGTGGAAGTCATTTTAGTTCAGGTTCTACATACAGACCAATATTATCTACAGTCAAATAACATAAAAACCTAAAAATAATAATAAATCAATATTTTCTTTTTGGTTTGATGTGAAAAACATTTTACATTATGTTGAAAATGACAATTTAACACTTGTATCTTTGTTTGAGTTTAAAAAAAATAATATGGAAATATTTACACTTACAAACTACTAGTGCAGAACCCATTGAAAATGTGAAATTGTTTGCTACTAATGTGTTGTGGAAGTAGATGAAATGAGTTGAAAGGAGCAGAAAGAAAGACTATAATAATTAGTTGGGGCTCTTTTGGAAGTGTGTACTGGAATCTGTTAGTACTATAATGCTAAAGGTGTCAGTTGTTACTGCTGGGGGAATTAGTAAAATGAAGTGTCAGGTGGGGCAGACAGCCGACCACTGTAGTGGTTTGTAGCATGCTAACACAGGGAACACCAATCAACACTCAGTGAGATATATTATGGCCATGAAGTGAGTCGGCATTCGCTCATCCCACACTCAAATGTCACTGTCTAATTTCAGACTTGAATGTACAAAAAGCAGGAAACTGGGCAATGTGTCGACTAAACTACAAGTAACAGCATAATGTAACAATAAAATGTGAACAACATAAAATGTCTAAAGACAATTCTGTACAATTTTAACCACTTTTTTTGCTTCTTCATGTAAAATGACATATTGAAGCAAAACATTGTTAAAATTGCATTTATTTTTCCTAGGAAATTTTAGTTTTTTTCTGGTTATCCCCATATTTTTTTGGTTTGTATAGTTTGTTTTGCATTAAATCAAACACAAAAGTTTAGAGTTATTATTTACATGCTATTCTATTATTTACTGGTTCGACCCACTGGAAATCAAATTTGGCTGAATGTGGCCCTTGAAAGAAAATTAGTTTGAAACCCTTGCTTTAGAGGCCAGTCATTGTAGTATTTTAAATTAAATATTTCAATCTTAGTGTGTTATTGGATGTGGTAATTTATCTCCTGGTTGGTTGGCATGACAACTGTCTCCCTCCTCTTACCATAAAATATCCGAGCAGCACTTGCTATAAAAAGTTGCATGAAAACAACTGTTATAAGGGAATGAACTGACAAAAATCACTCATATTCACAATTTACAGCTGCAAAATGTCTAGAAAATTACTGTATAGTTTTATAAAAAATTAACATACTTCTTGGCATCACTGTGTGTGTATGTGTGTGTGTGTGTGTGTGTGTGTGTGTCCAGGGATTTACAAAAATCCAGAAAAAGCTGACTGCTGTAGTTTGGAATACATGTGCATTTTTGGTCAAGGAAGACGAGTTATTACCAATATTTTGGGAGATAGTCATTTTGGAATGCAGTAGTTTTACAATCATGTCACTATACCTAGAATGTTTTGGTGGTGACTGTTAGACAAATGTGGTACAGTGTGCTCAAGTACACTACAGCATAAAAATTAAGCGATCTGGAACCCTTAGATCCCTGTGGGTCAACACACTAGTATTTCAAGTTTGTGGAAATGACCAAAAATAGTCACTTGCTCGATAAAGGATTAAAGACTTAGTTAGTTAGACTTAGTTTTACTTCCTCCCACTCCTTTTCGAATGTGCAAATGAAGCAATGTTTTAGTTTAGTTTAGTTTTGTTTTTTTTAGCGTGGTTGTTTTTATTTGTTGCATATTTGAAATCAATTGAAATTGAATTAGAAAAAAAAAGATATTTTTGTGGTAATTACCAAATTATTTTTCTTCATTATAAAATTGTCTTCTTTGTTTTTCAGTGAAAACCAGCCATGTTCCTATATTTCATTGACTGATCATGTTCATACAACTGCAGACTAAGTTTTAAAGCTACAGGTTAAACACAGATATCCCCCAAAAAAGTGGCCCTTTTCATCTGAATATATCATTAACTGATCACAAAAGAAGTGTCTCCAATCACTGATTTGTCAAAGTACAATGGTTTGACTAATGAATCAATGGTGCAAAAGATGCCAGTGTTTCCATGGTGACTATGAAGCCTTTGAGCATCCAAATTTGTAATATCCGATGCAACTGAAAAGCTGAGAAACTGTTTTTTACCTGATTTATTTCAACGTATTAATAGGATTAAGGGTTCAAAAGTTACACAGCATTTTAGATCAATAAATGCTGTCGGCTGATGGCAGCGGTTCAGGTCATTGAGGGTTAAGTGAATTGTTTTTTGTGAATTGATGTTTGATGTAAAGGTTAAGATTAATTTGGGTGTTCAGTGTCTTTGTTTGAAAAATGTCAAGTGTTTCCATCACGTTCCTGCAGGTGTCTGTTCATCGTTGGGAGTCATTTAGACTTTGGACCTCATGTGGTGGAAAGACACTGGGCGTTGTTCTGTTGATTTTATTTCCAATCGTGAATCATGCAAGTGATTCATGTGTGATTCATCAAATGGTCATCCAGCAAGTTCACAGCAACATTAATAAATCACTTTCAAAAAAGTAAATGCGCACTGTTTAACATGAGCAGTTATAAACACAAGTGCAAAATGAGTGAAGAGGCTGCCTCATGGGTGACCTCATGTCAGAGTGGATATTAATGAAACTCCCAAATCTGTATATGCTTCTTACTGGAAGTGAATTAATATTTTAGGTTGTTGTAGCTAATAGATCAGGCATATGTAGTCATTTTATAACTTATTACCATAAGTTTAATGTTACCACAGTCTGACTTTGCATGCTAAACCTCCTTAAACCCAGCATTTTTTTTTGGGGGGGGGGGGGTCTTTCAGGATAAGAGTTTCAGAGCTTTATTTCACCCATAAAGACCCAAACATCCATCAAAACATCTACTGGTATATGGTTGAATACTTGTTGATCCACTAATCCTGTCAGTCCATGTAAATAGTTGGTGTAAAATGCAGTTTGTTGTCTTTTCGTGGTCATCAAAAATGACCCATTTGGATGTTCAAAGGCTCCGTAGTTACCGTGGAAACACTGTTATATACTGTAACACTGATTGACCTGTAAAACCTATGGAGTTGGATAAATGGAAATACTTGTTCAGTTAATGATATATTTTACTGAAAAAAAGTCGCTGTTCCTGAAGTTTTCTTTGTTTTTTTTATATAATAACCCTCATATGCGAACTGAAACAAAAGTAGGACTGGGTCTTTATGGATTTAAAAAAAAAACAAAAAACAAAAAAACATTCACCCACAAAGGACATTCCATAAAATTGTATCTAAAAAAGCTGCTGCATTATATTATTTCTAAATAAGACAATTATTTCATGAAATAAAGCAAAAAAAAAAAAAAAAAACGTTTACTTTTCTGAGTCTTGGGAAGTAAATTCAATTTCTTAAAATCAAAGCATGCATTGTTTACAGCATTTGTGATTAATAACACTTTGTTGGTCATCTCAACTGTTTGGTAGTTATAACTTTGAACCCTGATATCTAATCTAACTGTAACTCCTTTGACACCAAACTTCTTGGACACTTGATGATATATTCAGCTCATGCTAGTATACCACCAAGGAAGAAGATGGTAACCATGACAACACCTCTGCTATGATATTTCTTTTGGACACAAAATTGCAGGCAAATTCGATTTTTGATTTTATTTTATTAACTCTTACAGAGTCTATTTTACACAAATGATCCTCATCATGTTTCAGAAACACCTCCTGAAAAACATGCTCAACCAAACGATAGAGATTATGTTAAAAGGATTATGAAATGCTAATGCTAATCGCTAATGCTAATCGCGAATGATACAAACGCAAAGAGTTAATACATCTAATTTCAACCAAGTCACAAATTATGTTGATAAGACTGGTGAAGGAGTAATGTTTGAGTCGTAATATTTTAGTTAAATTTAGGGTTACTAAAAAAATAAATCTGTTTTATGTTATAATAGTCCCTGTGAGGTGGGAAAGACCCCCCCCCCCCAAAAAATAAAAATAAAATAAAATAAAATTCAATTGTAATTTTTGATGTGTGCCCAACAAAGAGTTAAGATGTCGTTCATTACAGTTGTGAGCTGTGAAGCAGGTGTGTCCCAGGCAACATCCCCCTAGTGTTCTCTGATAATAGAAAGTGCTGGTGTGGGCTCCACAGGCAGCTGAAGACACAGTGATGGGGTTGAAATGACCCTATCAGCAACTTTCAGTGTTCAGGAGTATTCTGCTAAATCAGCTTACTGCCACAGAGGTGTAACACTGACACTTAGTGATGGTTTTAACGTGATTATAGTAGTAACCACCAACCTTTATAGCTTCATTTAATCCCTGTTTAGAAAAGCTGCACGATATTAGAAAAAAAACCGGACTGTTTTTTTTTTTTTAACCCTGTAATATATATTGCGATATGAAAAGTGACTCAGGAGTATAATAACAGCTGTGTGGTGCCGACACAAACGGTCAAACAGAACATATGTTTCTGTGTTATCCTTCTTGTAGCCGAAATAATTAAATAAAATTTATAATTAAAAATAAATAAATAAATAAATACATGAATACGTTGTATTTTAAAATCTAAATAAATAAATGAATTAAAAAATAATGACTAAAATAAACACAGATTTTTTTTTTAATAAATTGAAAAAAATACAAATATATACAAATAGATTAAAAAATATAAAAAATTAAATTAAAATAATTGCAGAATGTGACTATTTCGCACACGTACATTGCTCAAACAATATATTGTGCAGCTCTACCTGTTTATTATTTATATTTATTTCATTTTGTAATACATTTTGCCGCATTTTGTACTAATGCTACATTTTGCAGCAGCAGGGTGCTGTGGTGGTGTGACAGTAAATCTCAAGGAGCTATTTGAGGAACATTCCAAGTGCTTTATGGCTTGGCTTGTAATTAGACATATTAGACATAGACAATTTGAAATTACGAATATATTTTGGAAATATACATTTTGTTGTGTAGCCTTTTGAAGCAATTTCATATTTGTTTAACATGGATCTTCGTAGATAAATTATCTGGTCACAGCAGGTCTCTAAACAAGCAGAAGACACTTGTGTTGTTTAAGAAAAAAAAACATATACTCATTGGTTCATTATTATATTAAATTGGCTGCAAGCCTGCATGTGTTGGTTGCATTTCTTGTTGTTCATAACTATTCTTGATGTGGTTTGGGTATCCAATAAAAAAAAATAAAAATCTGGAATTTACAGAATATTCTCTGTTAATGCAACCTTTGAATAGTGCACTGATAGTAATTGTTAAGTACTGCTACTAGGCTAATACAGTTATACTAATAATAGGCGTAGCTTTTCCGAATACTTTAAAGTAAAATAAAATGCAATGAACAAACAAATATACTATGCTTTAGAATTGTTATTACATAATGTACCATGTTATACTTCTCAAAATGTAATAACTTACTACATAATGCAGCAAAATGTATGACAAAATGCGTGGGGGCAGTTTATTACAAAATGAAATGAAAAAGTTATTACATTTTGGACGTTTATTACAAAATGCACCATTATTACAAAATGTTGCTCAACACAGCTGAAACATATTCATTACTGCACTAAATCCAATGGGAGGATCTGAGGTATTTGCTATGGTAAATACGGGTGGGAACTTTTTTTGGCAGTGGAATCAAAGAATATTTATAATAGAACAAGTAAAAGTCTACCTCTTTTGAGAGTTTTCATTCAAAAACCTGTAATATTTGCAATCTAATTCAAGTCAATGTGCATGAACTGCCATTACATTAGCGTGATATGACACGTACTTTGCTTCACTCCATGATTTTGAGTCACAGAAGTACATTCCCGTGGTAATACACAGTTTGACGTGCTTTGGATGCTGAACCAGGCTGCGTTTGCCAGAGAACTCCTTCAAAAGGAGGTGTGTGGGAATGTAAACGCAGGCCCATGAATCCACACAGCTCTACAAGCCAAATCAAATCTTTCTTGTGGTGGTAAGATTCAGATTTTCTTGTGTTATTTTAATAATCTATCTTGATGTAACAATGCAGGGAAGAGACACCGCTGTGGGGTTTACACAAATAGGATGTAAAGGGGGATAATAGGTCATCCTAAGTGTAGATTTTTGGGAGCGTGTGTTGTGAATACACAACGGGATAAACAAACTCATCATTTTGTCATCAATGAAGACAAAATTCAACACTTGGCTGCACTTTTTAATTCCTCCAAACTGCTTATTAGTCAGTCGCATGCATAAATAATCATAGATGAACAATTGCTCTGTCAGCTCGCAGTCTACTCAAGCAGTGATTCTCCATGGTGTGACTGTGTAAAGTGCAGAAATGTATGCAGTGCAGAATGCCTGGGGATGAGTGACTTGTCCCAGACAGCTGTCCTACTTCATCAGGAGCTCACTGCATTTCACACATTCCTCTTAAAACTGATGTGGAAAGTTGCAGCTCCTGACTGCAGTGCTGTTTATTTGTATAAGTAGAGGTGAGACCCACTGAAAGCTGAATTACTTTCTAACATAATGTGCAGGTCATCATTTCCTTCCTATTTCATTAGGAAAATGTAATCTAAAACAGACTAGTGTAGTGTAGTGTAGAGCTGTTTTCATTATTCTGCGTCTGCATTTACAATAATACTCAGAACACAGCATTTTTCCTCTTGCAAATTATTTTTCTGCTTCTCCCACACACAAAAGAAAAGTCACTCTCCAGCAAGATATATTTTTATATTATGACTAATGCTAGTAATTAATCATTGACATTCTGTATGCAGTGCCAGTCCCTCTCACCTGGAAAATTATAGGATAGATCAGTGCTAGGGTCTCATTACCTCCAACTGCACCTGTAAAATGAGACCAGTGGTTTCCGAATCATATACCATGCAGTGAGTCATATATGAAGCAACAAACTGCAGCCGCTGCTAATGCCAAAGAATGTTGTGATTTAATCCCAAAGGTACCAGAGTTATTTTCTGTGTCTGTTGTTTATTTCTTGGAAACACTTCATCTCATGTTTCTCAATAAGCCACTGTCCTGGGGATGAGTTTGGTCTGTGTGCCACATGGCCACATAACAACAGGCCTTTCATTGTGTGAAATAACCCAACGCCCAAAAGCAAACTCAACATGTGAATTTACAAATATGTGGTGATTATATAAGGACAAATACCTGGAACAATATGTGCGAAAAGAGTTGTTTTATTGGCATCTATTAAAACTGCAGGTGGTGCATTTGGTCAGCAGGGGTCACTCTTGTTTCTTTGGACAGTCAATGAAAATATGATCACTTTTTTCCTTTTAGTTATTTTGATATTTGTAATATAAGGGTGTCTTTATGAAAATGGGTTTATTTCAATTTTAATTAATTTTGGTGGTGATCAGAAAGAGATCCTGGATTCTGGATCACATTGAATTGTATTCTCCATTTACCACAATGTAAAATTTAAAAGTGTAATACTCCCAACACATCCTGAAAAAACACAACCCCCCCCCAAACCTAGATCCGTCCATAACTTTTTGAGTTATCTCACTAACAAACAGACAAACAAACAAACTCTGGTAAAAACATGAATTAATTTACTAAAGTAAGAATCTGTTTTAGCAATTGTGGTGTTTTTCACAATGTACAGAAACATTTTTTTTAAGTTATTTCTCTACTAGCTGTATCTATATAAGCAAAAAAACAAACAAACTGATTTAATACTATGGATTATTTTGTTGTTAACTGAAGTAAAGATAATGTTCTTGGAGAAAAAAGCATTTGTCAGATGATTTGCACATATTAGATATACCTGGGAATATTATTGCTGATTCTTATAACTGAACACATCAGGGTTAAATATGTTACTTCATCTGACCTTATGAATATATTTTGCAAACACACATCCACAAACAGAGCAATGACCTTATTGCACTGTTATGCTTGACATAACTCACCACAAAAACTCCAGTAAGTGCAATAATTTAAAAACGGTTTTCCACTTGACCAGTCATGCACACGTATTTGTAGACAGAAAATGAGGGCACGATGCATTGTTCATATTAAATGTTGGCTCATCCATATTCTCTGCCCAGTGACTTTCAAAGTAACCTCTAATAATAACAAATGCATTTTCTACAGCGTTATTATCTGCTGTTATGTGTCTCACTATTATCTCTGCCAAGGATTTTATGTTTTCACCAGGGTTTATTTGGGTTTTTTTTTTCACACATGTACATTGCGATGTCGATGCTCAAACAATATATTGTGCAGCTCTAGTAGAAATTCTACATATAACCTGTTTACACTTAGAGAAAGATGACAAAGGCTTGTTCTTTGCGTGTGTTTCCTTGCAGCTCTCCTGAGGATTGGCTGTGTCACTACCACACCATGTTAATCCAAGGTCTTAACATAGTACACTAAGACTGAACACCAGCCATTTCATAACATGACTAAGGCTTGCATTGGCTCACAGTGTCCCCTGGCTTTAGGGAGCTACTTTTGGCTTATATAGATTTAGCTTTAGCCCTGTCATGATACTCTACCTGACTTTAATGTCTTTAACATGCAATTTAAAAAAAATAATAGTAATAACAGAAAGGTCCGGCATTAGGCATAGGCAGACCAGGCAGTTGCCTAGGGAACCAGATGTCTTAGCGGCACCAAGTCCCACAGAATTAGAATATTAAGCTACTGTATTTTCTGGACTAAAAGGCACACTTAAAAGACTTTAATTTTCTCACAGTACACTTTATATATGGATTAATTCTGGTTGTGCTTAGTAACTAGGAATTTAGACTTTTTATCTCATAATTTTGGCTTTTTATCTCATAATGTTTACTTTTTATCTCATATTTTAAACCTTTTATCTCATAATTTGGCCTTTTTACTGCACAAATTTGCCTTTTTATTACATAATTTTGCCTTTTTATCTCATAATTTGCCATTTTTATTACATAATTTTAACTTTTTATCACAATTTGGCCTTTCTAGCGCCTAATTCTGACTTTGTATTGCATAATTTGGCCTTTTTATTGCTTAATTTTGACCCTTTTCTTTTTTGGCATAATTTTGACTTTTTATCACATAATTTTGACTGATGCTAATTTCTAATTCCATAAAAAGGAAAGAGAGGTGTTCACTGAGGGCACCAAATTGACCAGAACCAGCCCTGGTAACACGTATAAGTTAAAATGAAACCAGACACCTGACTGTAACCTAACTATGTAGACTGTTATATTTGAGACATTAAGGTCGTGTTGATGCATACTTTGGGAACATCCTCAGGGTTTATTTTGACTGTTACCCTGTCAGATGCAACTGTTAGCATATTCTGTGACAAGTGCAGTCAAAACTTGCCAAATATAAAACTAGTGTGTTGAAAAACTCACCACACTGACGTATGTATGTATGTGATGATGTTGGCATTCTGTTAAGATCACATTTATTCAGGAAGCTCTTGGTGTCTTTGTGCAGAACAGGAAGAATCAGACACTAGTACACATCAGGTGTTGATATTTGATGCATTTAAAGGTCAAACTGGAGACTTGTTCCTCCTTGGTGTGTTTTTGAAATATATGTTTTAGCACAGATTTACAGCAGCGCTTGAGGGAACCTGAATCTTCATGTGAACGGGGTGCACTTCATAGCTCCTCACACAGACTATACTTTGTCAGTGCTGTTGAGTTCAAGCAACACAACAGAGGCATTCATGGACGATTCAAAGCTAGCCTCTTATGTGAAGTGGCCAGGCGGACTGTAGTGCTTTTCAACATCTGAGAAAGCCTGATGACTTTGCCCACTGACTCAGTAGAATCTTCAGACCAGCAGTGCTTCTCCAGACTGGGGTCTTGATTTTTCAGGGGGTGGTTACTGAACACACTTATCTTATGGGGAGCTTAAGTCTCTATCCTTTCCAGGAGGCTCATGGGGCCTGAGATCAGAAAATGATTGAATGGTATTCAATGGGAAATAAAATAAAATGCTAAACTCATATCTGGTTTGTCATGTGCCCTGAATCACACACATGTTGTACCTCATAATAAATGATAATTATTGATGTGCGTTTCAACTGCTTCTGTTAACCAACGGCTGATTCATTTGCAAGTAAAACCCATTAATAATTTGGACTACACGCCTGGCGCACATGTGATGTCACCACAGACGTCACGGAGTGGAGCAGAGTGTGACGTCACATACGCAATGCATTGTAGTTTCTCACTAAACCCACATAAAACCTAACATCATGTTTGCTTCCCATAAAAAATGGGTGGTCTATACACACACACACACACACACATATATATATATAATTATGTGATAAAAAGTCAAAATTATGCAAAAAAAAAGGCCAAATTGTGGTAAAAAGTTTAAATTATGTGATAAAAATGGCAAATTATGAGATAAAAAGTCAAAATTATGTATGTGTGTATATATATATATATATATATATATATATATATATATATATATATATATATATATGTGTGTGTGTGTGTGTGTGTGTGTGTGTGTGTGTGTGTGTGTTCATAAAAGCTCAGATTAAAGTTGAGTTTATATATATTATATCATTATATTAGAAACAGAGAAAACTGATGAGAAAGTGACTTTTGTTTGCAAAGATATCAATAATTCAGTATCAAGCAAGTGTTTGACTAAACCATGATGACAAACTGCATTTTACACCAATTATTTGTATCCATTGACAGCATTAGTATTGAACATTTTTATTCATTTTGGTCACTGGTGAATCTTTGGGTCTTTATGGGTTAAATGCACTAACCACATTTGACAGCAACAGCACAGTCATAGTTATTACATCAACACAAGTCTGATTTATTCAATTTAATAAGGAGTAGATAGCCTGATATGCCCTCTCTAAATGCTATATTCATCTAATAAACTAATGCTGTTATAAACTTTGTATGGTGTTTATGTTTTTACCAGTTCCTGCTGTTTTTTTTTCTGTATTAGCTTTGACTGTTGTGGCTAATTAAGCATATAACCAAGGGACAACACTTGGAAAATATCCATTTGTCAAAACATTGGCACATTTACAGTATTGTTAATTAATGTGCTTTGTCCCTTGATAAATAAATAAAAAGCAATGCCTGCCAGAATTGTGAATACACTGCCTGTTCATAGGCCAGGATAAAACAAAACAAAACAAAAAAAATCAAAAGCATTCAGGCTTTTATTCCTGCAGATGCTGTGAAATAAAAAAGCTCCATCATGTGAGTTTTGGATATCACTGGTTTAGTGTATTTCCCTTTTTCGTATCTTGTATTCCTCTTTTGTGTTTGATGTTTACTATCTCTCTCTTTCTTTCTTTTTTTATATTTCTGTTATGTTCTTAGTATGTATAATATGTTAAATTGCTTGTGACACTGTTAGTTTTTGCTATTTTGAGCTGGACACCCCCAAAAAGAGACTATGTACATTACAAGATTAAAAAAGTACATAACATAAAATGTTTTGTTAAACAGAAGTGGGTCATATTAAGTGGGTCAGCTATTAGGTCAAACAAATGGAAAACTATACTATAGATGGGATGCACTTTTTTTTTAGGGGAGGCAATACTGATATCAATATTTAAAATGTGGTTTTGGCTGACATCTAATGCAGATTATGTTATTTATTCCCCTGAACAAATGACAATGTGTATAAAAATTAAATAGGCACAATTAATATTCTAGCCCTTCAACCATATTTAAATGAACACAGATCAAAACATACAACTGTAATAATAATAATAATAATAATAATAATAATAATAATAATAATAATAATAATAATAATAATAATAATAATAATAATAATAATAACCTTTAATATAACATAACAGATAAATAACTACTGCCACCATCAGTGAAAAACTATCCTATGCTCTTATGTTGAAATCAATATTGGAATCGTATACATAATGGGCAACAATAGACACTGTGCGCTAAAGCAATGAAAAGAAAGGTTTTTGGACATACAATGCATTTGTTATGTCCCCCTGAGATCCAGGAAAATTACATTTTTTGCTTTTAACAATTGTCTTGATTAGAAGCTGTTTTTTTTCCAGATACATTTTTATAATTATTTAACAGAAAGTCCTTTACAATGGACAGTATTTTTTAAAGTAAACCTGTCAAACTTTCTTCCCCTACAGAAAACCAAAAATGCATTGGTGTGTCTCAGGAGGATGTATTGAATGAAGATTCACTCTTACGTATAAGTCATTGAACTCTGCCAAAGGGCGATACAAGTATTGTGACATTCTTAAACCCACATGATCCCTTCTGCATGTGTCGTGTTCCACTGAGATCAAAACTGGATGTTTCAACAAAATGATGAAACACATCTAGGCCATGATGTTGAAACTCTCATGAATTTAGTTTTATTTATTTTTGTGAACAACAAACAAACACATATTTTATGATTTCTATCTATCTATCTATCTATCTATCTATCTATCTATCTATCTATCTATCTATCTATCTATCTATCTATCTATCTATCTATCTATCTATCTATCTATCTATCTATCTATCTATCTATCTATCTATCTATCTATCTATCTATCTATCTGTCTGTCTGTCTGTCTGTCTGTCTGTCTGTCTGTCTGTCTGTCTGTCTGTCTATCTGTCTGTCTGTCTGTCTGTCTGTCTGTCTGTCTGTCTGTCTATCTGTCTGTCTGTCAGTCGTGGGTGTGTTATGTTACTTTTTACCACACACAGGTATTTCATGTATTTTCTATAACATAGTGTACAGTACATGGGTTTTTGACTCTGGGGCTCAGATATCTACTGTCTGCGGATGTGGTGAATTGGAGCAGTATATGCGCTGTATCAGCAGCTCAGGGAACGGCTGCACAATGTGTGTTTGTCTCACACACACACACATGCACATACACACCCTGCCCCCACTCCACTCGTGTGTCTGTGTGCGTGTTGTATGTGCGGGAGAGGGAGAGCCTGAGGCAACGGTGGAGAAACGCGGCAGACGCGTCATCTGGTCCATTTGTTGCACTTTGAGTCTCGGATGTGTCAAAACAGTAACAATGAGGATGAAAACCGGATGTAGAAATGTTGTTATACAAAATAAAAGTCTGATAGTCCAATTAGAAAAAAAAACATATGATCTATGCAACCCCCAAACAGCATTTGCTTTTCTTGTAATTTATCAAAAATAGAAGAACTTCACATTCAGATTCTACAATAAAATAAAAATAATGTGTTGACTCTCTGGTACAGTTCATGCTTTTACTTTTGTTGCTTTCTTGTTAACTTCCATTGGAATTTTCAGGTGAATACCCTCTGAGCTGACATGTTTATTTGAGCACATTGAATCTGACACATTGGTATTGTGACCCTATTGTTCATCTGTTAATCAATCTGATAATGATTCTGGGCCTAGCAACATGATTGGCCATTGGGAGGTTATTGTATTCCAAAATTACTAAAAATATTGTTCATATCACCTTACCATTTTCACTAGTCTCTCTCTTCACCAAACATACAGAAGAATACAAAAATGCAGCAGTCAGCTCTTTCTGAATTTTGTGTGATGCCAGAGACACAATATCCACTTCCCTTTTAAAATATATGATTACAAATACTCATCTGAAACTGAATCAGTTGGTAAGGACTTGGTTGGACTTGGGAGCTGTAACATCACAGACTTGTTAGTTAAATTGTTTATTGTCCCATTTTTTGCATAGGCATATTAAACAGACAAACAGACTAGTCCTGGTTCTGTTTGTGTATGAGTGTGAATATTAACTTCTGTGCATTTCCACTGAGGAGCTAATAAAGGCAGTACTTATTTGTCACTCTTCTTAGTATATGTTATGAGCAAAGTATTTGTTTTGGCAATGAAACAAATTGTGTTTCTGCATGGTGTACGTTAATACTTCATCTTTGTTATATTTTGTCCCTGCACGTCAGACGTACTCTAAGGAAGAATTATAATAGTTATAGATATGTTATGTGCAATTAATGATATATGTTGCTGAAAAATGTACTTTTTCTTACATTTTACTACCTTCAAATTTACTGCAAACCTTCAGTCAACAAGATCTGTAAATGAACTATAAGAAAATACAAGGTTATCATAAAAATGTATGTTATAATGGGTTATAATATCTAAAAAAAATCTATGTTTTGTTTATTTAGTTTACTATTTTTCTTTAATTGTGTTGTGTTCGTGTCTTACTTTGTTCATGTTACATATTATTTTGTCAGTTTAATCTTAATTTTTGTTCATTTTACTGATCACTTCGGCAGTTTTTTTTCACTTTGTTGCTTTTTTTAATCTTTTTTTTTTTTTTTTTTTTTTTACTGTGGATTTGCTTAAGTCTCAGGAGTTAAAGGGTTGAAATAATTTGATGCAGAAGAACACAAAACACCGAGCATAAATCCACACGTATTTTCACTGCAAACAGGTTCAACGGAAGCTTTTATTGTGAAAGGAGTAACCGGATGTGTGTTTATGCTACGACTGTTGCATTCACGGGCAGTTCAGCCGTAGGGAAGATCGACTGGTTAAAGTCTCAAACCACTCCCTTGAGCTGTCGACAGAGCCACCCTTCATTTACCGCAGAGCTAGTCCTCAGAGTATTTACTAACTCGAAAATAAGAAGTAGCTAAAAACTTCTAGACACATTTGTCTAACATTACCTGTGTCGTGTGGCTGTAGTTGACGTTTAGGGACCTTTTGAAACTTCGTGGACTTCGTGGAACTGAGTGGAACAGACAGCATGGTGCTAAAATCCGAAGACGGAGTCGGTGAGTGAAACTGTCACGGAGAAGCGTTTTTTTTCTGCGTCGAAATCTAGTTTTAATGTCTTGGCGGTGATGTTTTTAACCGAGGAAATGTTTAAGTGAAAACCTGCAAGTTGGAGTAACATGAGTTTGAATGTGAAGTGTTCATTAAAAGTCGGATTTTTAGTGTGTGAAGTAAACGCTCCGTGTCTGTGGCCTTGTTGACAGTGCGAACTGCCATTTGTAGCAGTGCTTTTATTCATTCACTTTAATACAAATTACCTTTCCTGCAATAAGAGTCCCAAAACGAATGTTAAAGGTAGAGCATGTTAAGTAACATCTAGTTGTCTGTCATTAAAAATGCAACATGTAGAGATAATATACCTTTATCTGACACGTGCAGACTTATACATACAATCATACACAGTGAAATGTATTAGTGTACCTGTTACTAATAGTCAGATACATATAAAATACATACAGAATACAAAATTTAAAAAAAGGTGTGTGTACTTTGGAGTAAAATATAAGCTATAATGTACATTTCTCAACACATCTGATGTCAATGTCAGAACCAGTTGAATAGGTTTTGCCTCACACTGAAAGAACATCTTCAGTGTCATTTTTCACTGAAGGCTGATCTATTATCAGCAACAGGTGTGAGGGCACTTAACTCTATGTCAGTGTGATTGTATACAGATTACAGCTTCTCTTCATGCTGCATCTGGTTGACTTTTTCTCCACTGTCTCACATAACTGTATATATTCTGAAGTGACCATATTATTCTCCTCTGCAGTACGTTTCCCTTGTGATTGAGGTGATTGGTACCACATCATGTTTTACTGTATAAGATTAAATGAGTGTGTAGCCTGTAGACACAGACAGAAAGCCTTTGTTACAGAACATAACGCCTGTCTCTTTGGGCTGCTTGGCCATGGTAGCATTAATTAGCACCCCCAACTTGCGTCACCATTAATCGTGTTAGAGAACAGTGAACATTTGACTGACTGATCCTGTTATATGCTGCTGCTCCCCCCCTTTTGTTCTGCTGATGGGGAGGCCCCAGCTCAGACTGGCTGGCACACAGCTGCTTTGTTTTTACAGGCAAACAGATGAGAGAGGGGAACAGTCGATTCTCTTCAAGTCCATTTGTCTCTGCCACTTAGAGTTGGGTGGTCTGGGAAGTTAAAGTAGTTGTCACTAATGGTTCCCTAATGAACGGTGCTGAGAGCTCTAATGGGCGCTCCTGAGCAGCGTGCCCTGCCTGGCACTAATGCCCTGGTGGTTTGATAATCATCATCTTCTCCCTATAATCATATTTTAGCTTTCCTTTTGCATCAGTTCCAGCCATCTTTTCCACTCATGCATCATACATTGTCTATGATTACTTGTATAATGTAACTGGACAAGTGCTGAGTGTTTTGTTGTGTGCTGGGGTGAGGTTTTATGTGGGTTAGCCAATATTGTTGACATTCTTTCAACAGTATCATGAGCCCAGAGTTCAGATTAAACATGTAAAAGCAGACTTTTGTTGCCATGTTGCCAAAAAACCCTGGAACAAATGGGTATAGTATAGTATAGGTTAGATTTTCATCAAACTCAGACGTTTTAAGCTTGAAACCTTATTACCTTGTGACCCCATTTTTACATCACAAACTCTGTCTGAAAGTTTGAAAGCCTGGGGTGTAGCAATATTTAGGGTATGTTATTATGGATGGGGTCATAAATGTTAGGGAGAAATTACTGCTCCAAGTGAGAGTTTAGTAAGTATTTTTTTAAATCAATTACTAGAAATTTCTTGGTTCAAAAGTATTTACTTAAGTCTTATTCTTCTTTCTATACAAGTCTGTAGGACTATATATTCTCTGTAATATTATTATTGTTGTATGCATCTTGCATTCTCTAAATTTTCTGGTCTTTTATTATTTGAACACTGTTTACTTTCTTCTGGATGTTCCTTTTACTTATGTAATGCATACTGAATTCACTCTGTGTATTAAATGTTCTGTATAAATGAACTTTTCTTGCTTTGCAGGATCATTATGAACGAAATAGCAATAGAAACACTGGCATAAAGGAATGTCTGCCAATATCCGACCATATGGAAATGAAATAAATGATCCAAATCATGAATAAAATCTGAATGGGAAAAAAAAAACTTTCACTTTAGCAGTGTAGGCATATGTACCTGATGTTCACTATATTTACTGTTAACATACTTGACAGTTACGACTAATTTGCATTGGAGTTGTGCTTGTTCTCATACATTTGCCATCACACAGCTCTTTGGATATCTCATTTCAGGTGTTCCACAAATAGATCAGTCAGCCCTCTTTTTTTTTTATCTCAGAAGATACTGTACCACTAAGGCTTTATTCTACTTCCATTTCCTTGTTTGTCTCTCAGTAAAAAGCATGTCAAGTCACACAAACAGCTGAGCTTGGTTTTTCTGGCACCCGCATCTCTCGGTTCTAATTTTATCGAAGTCCGCTCTCCTTTTTTTTTTTTTTTTTTTTTGGTCTCCTATTCTCTTAGCACATATCTGAGAATATTTTAGGTTTGTTTTCAGCAGGTACAGGCATGCCTAGAGTAACTTTTCTTCATGCAGAATCAACGTGTTGTCTGTGCTGATAGGAATGATAGTTCTAAAATGGCACCTACAGGGTTAGGGTTAGTATAGTAAGTTTAATAGTATGTGATTTGCTTATCAAATACAGTTGTAGTGCAGGTCAGGGTGTAGTTTAGTGTTTTCACTGTCGGCATTATCTGTGTGTTGTCTATTTGGGAAGTGACATGCTTCCATATTCCATATCGTCTGTCTACTATTTTTGTTGTGACGCCTGTTTTTCTTTCCAGGCAATATAACTTTATCAACCAGTAAGCTGCAAGTCTGGTTCCACAGTGATTGTACTTTCTGTAAAACAATGTATTACTTCTGGTCTTTATACTCGGCTCATATCACAACAAAAACCCACTGTCACACAGGTCTGGTTGTTTTTTGACAGGTTGGTAGGCTAAGCTGCAGCTTTCACTCTTCTCCCGAAGTAAAAGAATGGCTCATAAACAGGAAGTGGAGAATTTGACGATATACTTGACAGGAAGTGACATCTGACAGTGGGTGCGTGGGTTGTGTTATTTTCTTTGCTATTTAAAAAAAAAAAGGACGAGACAAAAAGTAATAAAAAGTTGGTGTGTGTGATGGTGTCTTTCCAGCGTTCTCTGTGGGTTTTCTGGAAATATGTGTGTGGTGCATGTGTGTATTTAACTGGCAAGAGAGGATGTTGATAGTAGGACAGCCCGATAAGAATCAAGGCTAAAGGCATTAGAAGACAAAGGCGTGCATTGTGGGTAGAAATAGCTCTTCCGCCTTTGAGGAATAACAAAGAAAAGCCTCCGTATCGACCTATAAAAACAATTAATGTTGATAATCAAACATAATGGACATTAATAAAGCAAGCTGGTCTTTTGTGTCTGTACAGGGGGATTTGGTGTGTGTGTGAGCAGCTGCAGGATGTTTATGCTGTGGACTCATCACTGTGGGCTTTAGCCTGGAGTGTGTGTACCATGGCAGACCTCGCCATACATTTTCTTGCTTTAGTTCCCACCCAGTTATATCCTCTCATCCCAGCATTCCTTCACAGCAGCCACGCCACAGGCTGTGAACTGTCAGCCATTTAATGTGCCCTCACTGGAGCGACGAGGTCATTTCAGTTTGACCAGTCTTCCCTGGTGTCGTTATTGAGCAACAACAGGACGGCAGCACGCCTTCCATAAAGACCCCTGTTTGGGGTTGGAGAGGGTTAAGTCAGCGCCTTCACTTACTTGTTTAGTAGTTCAAGAACTTCAGTGGATCCTCCAGGACCCAAACTGACAGAGGGTCGTGGCTCTAAAGACACTTTATTTATTTATTTATTTATTTTTTTAAATAGCACTTAACATATATCTATATGTACAACAATATGTATACACATAGATAAATACATCATTACAATTGGTAGTCCTACTTAAATCAAAGAAAAACACAAAATATCTGCTTTTTTTTATGGCTCCTTAACCCTCTCCAACCCCATCCCACATATTTTTGTTTCTAAATTTCATAACATTTCAAATAAATACATAGCAATATAAAATAATAATGAAGGGTTAAATCATAGCTTGGGCAACATCAGGTGCATCCTTCCAACACCACTGTTTCTTTCTTTATTTTTTACTTGTTACATCTTCTACATATTTATTTAAATTTTTTGTTTTCGTACAGACCTTTTCTTTCTTTTGCATCGCTTTCAACTTTAGCATCGCTTACAACTGATGCATACCATCAACATTTCAGGTTAATGTAATTAGGTCTGCACTTATGAACTCTTTCTCTGTTTTAAGTGGTAAAATATCTTTACATATAAATGCAATTTCCTGTATTTTTCCAACAAAACAGCTTTTTAACCCATATTTGGTTCCTACTGTAACTTTTAGTAATGGTACTGTAGAACTCTCATTGTCAAATCCTTTTTTCTTTTGACATTTAATATCATTATTCCTAGAAAATACGTACAATACCATACAAAGTTGTTCATAAATTCGAAATTTACATCTCAACTTTGTAAACACTCATTTGTAATGGAGAGGGAAGTTTTTTTTTAAAACCTTAAAATACTTGAAGACTGAATTATTTGGTATTATTTTTCATGGGTACTAATACAGGTGTGCTGTTTGGTGCAAGAAGTTTGCAAACCTCAAAATGAAAATGTACCCTGTGCATATCTACCAGGAAAACAAACCAAGAAGTGAAAGAATATGTATGAAACTGATATGCAGACATTTTCATACCTTGTAAAAAGAAGAATCTGCCCAAAGTACCTCTGCATCTGCCCTGTTTAAAGGTTTTTCCTCATTTCAGATTAGTCATATTGTAGTGTACTATAGTATAATGTACTAAAATATAGCAAATACATTATATTATTGTAAATATACTAAAAATAGGTCTAACCTTAATGCATTTTCTTAAGACTAGACCTATTTTCATGACTTATTAACAAATACCAGGAGAATAAAAAGGTTGCATTAAAGTAATTTTACCACTTTCTGTGACTATAAAGACACACATAGGTAAATAAATTAGACCATTGAGCAAAACACCAGGTGGTACGTTGTTATTTAACACTTGAAAGTTACATCTACCATTTTCCACTGTGACACACAACTGAGCATTGATGTGTGGTTTTATTTGGTTTTGCCCAGGAAATGTCTGACATCAACTCTCGCTTCTTCTTTTTTTGACCTAGCTTTTTGCAGCTACTGTTTTACCTGCTTATTTAGTGCTGTTGTGTATCCTTCTACAACGAGAGTGCATCACTAAAACCACATGTTTCTTTGACATTCACATATGCACTTGAACGTCTGCTATAGCCTTGTCGATATCTATTATTGCGTTAAAAGATATGTCATAATTTGCCTTCTGTCAAAGATGATACGATTAGGGCTGAAAAGAATTGAATTGTGAATAAATACAGTGTTCATATGGGTGGGTGAAAATGCTTAAATTTCATTGCAGTTTTCAAAGTCTGCAAAAGTGCCTGAATTTCAATGTGTTATTTGTTTATTTTTAATATTAACTCTGCCAGGTTAGATTTCAAGCCAAAACTATTTGCAAAACTTTATCTAAAAAACCAAACAAAATGAAAATTATCAGCTTTTTTTGAGGTCGACTCCTGGTACATTTTTATCTTAATCTTTGTCTCGGCGCAAGTATGCCACGGCTTTCCTCGTGGTCTTTAATTTTTAAATGTTTTGTGACTAGGAAACATATTTTCAGGTGTTTATATCATAATACAATTGTAGACCACATCCTTTTAATAAAAAGTGACAAAAAATAATCAGGAGTATTTGTATTCCTGTAGATATGTGGTTTATCTCAGCGATAAGGTACTGGGCTGGAAAAATATGATGACCCTTAAAGGTAGCTGAATTTAACCTTGGACAAAATGTGTACAAACTCTGTAAATAATGGAACATATACAACAAAACACTTCCAACAGCAGAAATGGATATGGTTAACATCGTTATTGTTATCCGTACTGGATTTCATAATCGGCACATTCCAAGCTGCAGCTGTGTGTGACGTCTAAACGGTTACTCACTCATGTTTCACCAGGAGATATTACTTTTCGGTGGGCATGTAAAAACCGAACAACACCTGTGAAAGGACAGGCTCTTTGTGTGTCATATGTAGATGTATTATATTGTGTTAAATGTCTGTTTGTGAGGAAAAGAGGAAGCACGCTGGTTTAGTTCATGTCATGTTTGTTGTGTAATTTCAAGGCAGTTGTGTCTTTAAATGGCAAATTTATCTTAAACAGTTGACTTGTATTGCTATTGTTTCTAGGACAGGCTGACTATTTTAATGTAATTATCTAATACTGGGTATGATGTTGATGGCCAGAGTGTCTTAGAGTTTCAGACTTAATCAGAATTTATCATTATGTGCATACGATTTATGTTACTTTAGGGACGTGACATGAGAATTTATGATCAGTAAAGGAAAAAAAAAGATAGTTATGGGGCAGGAGTATATAAGTTCAATGTCATCCCATTCCTTTTCCAATGTCTTTTTCTTTTTTTATGCATTGTTTATCCTCATTGAATTTCATTTAAAATTCTGATATCTGACATAAAAACAAACCAACCTCTCTATCTGAGCAGGTTTCCATAGTTCTCCTCGCACATGGATCCGGTTCATACATTAGTCATGTGGTCCTCTGTGATCTTAGGGCCTGCAGAAGAGCAGCCACCACGGCAGAGGGCTTTAGGTTGACTCATCCTCATCCACGCAGACAGGAGGCAGATCCTCACATCTGCTCAGACAAGTGTACACTCATGCTGTAAAAACTCAGGGCACGATGAGGAGAAACCCTGGGATTCTTGAGCGTAACGCAGACTGGGCGTGTCTGGGCTCTACTATTGTATTATATATGCAACTGGTACGTGTTTGTCTTGAGGACAGACTCTATTGTTTAAGAAATTTAGAGGTGATAATGACTGGTCGTATGACTGATCAGGAGAGAGGAGAGTGGGTCCAAAGCCCTGACTCATAACGGCAGCTCCTCCTCGACCATATGGACTCCACGTTGTCTCTATGAACAGATGTGTTGGTTGGATTTTGCCACCAATTTAAAAGATTATTTTACTGAAAAATTTGCTGTTCATGGTAAAGATGGTAACTCTAAAACAGCCACTGCCTTGGCGTGTTTACTAAAATCTTCAGGAGTGAACTGGAAAAAGTATTAAAAAGGGGTGAAGGTGATTATATAGAAGCTGTACAGACGCCTGCAGCGGCTCATCTCTGTGTATGTCGAGTTAGTAGTTTTTCTGTTCATCTATTTCCAGTCTTTTCCAGTGAACTGACTTTGACTTAATAAAATGATCTTTTAAGCGAACAACTGTGTAAAGGAGATCCAAAAAATGTGTTGTTTTTAGTTGATATTGTGGTGAAACCCCCCCCCCCCCCCAAGTTTGATCACATGTGACACAACCAGAAAGGGCGGTATCGGCATTTATATGTATGATGTTATTTAGAGGATGGATTTGTATTTTCTTCTAGTATTGTATGTATATAGTATCTTCCCATCTGGAAAATATATTTGTGCCCAACCTCAGTATTTTTTGACTATAAATGCTTCACAAAGAAATGCTTTGGCTCTTGCAGGAATATGATACTGTGTTTAGTTGCATACATTTTGAACCCTCATGCAATTTTGTTGTAGTTTTATCAGCGAATATGAGAATTTTTCTGATATATTTCTGTAACTAGATAATACAAAAACCTTTTTATAGAATATAACATTCAGAAAAAAACTTGTGTAATTTATAGAATACATAGTTTATTGTCTCGTGTATCATACAAAGTATAGATGTAGAAATGTATTGTGTTGCTTGTAATACTGGCAAGTGAAGTGAACTTATTTGGATTCATCTTGTTTGGTAGACCTTAACTGATAAGCAGTAAAATACTGCTCTTTAGTTTATACACATAAATTCATATAAATACTGACGGGTACAATGTGTGCTTGGATTTTGCTGATGTATGAAGACTTGCTTTTTTTACTCCCTTATATTTGTATCTGCTATAAAAATCTCTTATCACTTTGGCTTCTATGTAATCATACATGTGTTTTCTCCATGTTGCCAAGCTGTGGGTTTTTTGTGGGAGAAGGGAAGGCAGAGAGAGGAATGACCACTGGGTGGAGCCTCCACGTTAATGGTAGTGACAGTAGAATAGTGAGTGAGCGAACGAGAGAGAGAGAGAGAGAGAGAGAGAGAGAGACAGGAGGGAGGGTGTGAGGTTTCTTCCCAAATGGACTATGTCAGTGTGCTGTGAACAGGCAGAGGGCTGATATCTGTTGTACAGTTGAGGAAACTCAGCATGCTCTCCCTGATTAGAGGAGATCTCTGCTACTTGTCATGTGGATGTCTGGCAGTTCAGATTTGAGCCACAGAGCCTGGCGTTAAAGAGGAAAACTGGCTTTTTAGAAATTTTTACTTACATCAAGTAGCGGTAAAGTATCCGGAGGACTCAAAACTGTCACTTTGGAGGAGTTGTCGCTCAGGTTAGTCAGTAATTAACTGCTTCCTCATCATGTGTTACTTCTGTAAATTGCTCTTTTTTTTTGTTTTCTACAAGTCTGTTTATTATCCTTGATGTCATGTGGGACTTTGCTCAGTTTTAATTGACTTTTTAATCCACTCTCCAACAGTAGTGAAGATATGAGGAGTCCAGCAGGAGATAATTTTATGATAGGAGTCAAAGAGAATGTAGTAAAACTTCTGTCTTGTCACTGTCCAATGTGACCTGGGCACTGGTTAATTGCGTTATGATTAAAGCTTTTGGCTGCAGGTCCACTGGCTGACACTTGAGATAAGAGAGTTCTGGTGCATCAGGTCAGTGGCTGGACAGTGTGATGCTGAGGGGGATGGTAGGGAGATCCATTGACTCTGCGGGATCATATATCTGAGCTTTAAAAGTGTAGTTCATCCAGAGGCGAAGGCTTTATGACCATGTCTGTGGAAGTCAGGTTGAAATATGGCTCCATCATGTGACTTAATGAGGAATTTAATGATTTCAGGAAGCTAGGATGACCCCTCATGTGACACCAGATAAGAGTAGACCCTGGACACAAGAGGAAATCCAAGGATGCTGAAGCCTTAGTCTTCATACTTTGGGCCTTGCTGAGGAATGTCCTGAGTGGCTGATCGCAGACACAAAGGGAGAGCTGTGATCATCCCACCGCTCTGCCCACTGTCTCTGTGTTCTCCTGCCATTTGCCATCCCACGCCTCCCCAGCTAAACACCAGACTTGTTCTCCTGTTATCTGTCCTCTCGGTGTCCCTTCTCTTCCTCCTACTCTCAGGACAGGTCAGGTTGGATGCTTTGTGGCTTTTTGATCCTTAACCGGTGGTCCATTTCAGTCTCGTTTGGGTTGAGTTTTATGTGATGGAGGGAAGTCAGAGGTGAACAAGTTCTTTTTGGGTTGGTGCCCACATTATTGCCTGACATTCTTCTGCAACTACTGCTTTGCTTTGTTACAGGCTGTCTGGTCCCAAAGCCCAGAGATGTGTGTGTGTGTGTTCAAATATATATGAGAGAGAGTCCCCTTAGGATTTCCTGTAGTAATGAGATTCAGACTTGGATCTAAGATCAGTGGATGATACAGTCACTTAAATCACCTCTGGTCGTTCAAGCAGCTAATAGCAGGAAAGATCAGAAAGCTTAAAACCATTTAGTAAACCTTGTGAGTGTACAGTCCATGTGTTGTCTTTCCCATCTCGGAGCACATAATCGATTTTGTTTGTGTGTGTGTATGTATGTGTGTGTTTGATGCTGAATCCATTAAAGCTCATCATGGAGTAGACTGCTTCTTGTTACTGCCAAATCTCTTATTGTTTGAGGCTATGGGTCGATTGATTGGAGTCTAAAGGGATCTTGGAGGTGGATGGTGCTTTTTAAGAAGTTGGTAGTCAACATTCTAAGCTGCACATAGAGAAGTATAATATATGACCTATATGAGGCATATTTGTGTGTGTGTGTGTGTGTGTGTGTGTGTGTGTGTGTATATCTCATCATGTAAATCAGTAAAGGAATAATCATAAAGCATTTGTGACCAATAGTATTTCATGCGTAGTTGTCCACACATTTACAAATATACTGTAACTTATTTTTTTCAACAGAAATTCAACATACGTGCATATACAGTTGTGGAAAAATTCATTGGACAATCACTAGTCATCAAAACCAATGATTGTGCAATCAACTACTTACTCCTGTGTGTATTATGTGATTTAAAATGGACTAGAAAAGAAATGCCTAAAATCATTGTTTTTATCAGTAAAATGCCATATATATTGATGGAAGAACTGAAATGATTTGGGTTATTATAAAAAAAATAAATTATGGAAAATGGATAGATATCAGCTCTGAAATGAAATTACTATGAGATAATTTTGCTATCATTCTATTTGTCTGAACAAATGTGCCTTTAGCTGTACCAGGCATTAAAATAAACAAGAAAATGAAGAAAACAAGGATAGTGTAATATATTTTTCTGCGACTGTATATGCATGTGTATGTATATTAAGTTACCGTGGGGGGGGTGCAGGTGGGAGAGAGTTGGAGGGAAACTGTTTGTTCTTGGTTTTATGTCGAAGATATAAGAGCAGTAATGAGTGGAAGAAAAGGACGATGGTAATCAAGCCTAATGGATTACATTTAAGAACCAGATTGATTCTGTTACATCAGCAAAGATATAGAAGAAAAAAGCTCCAGGAGAAGGATAGATGAGGCTCAGGTAGTTGTTGCCAGTCTGTCGCCCTGCACTCCATCAAGATGCAATCATGCCCAGCACATGAACACACGTGGCTACAGAATTGAGTGCATATCCTTTTGCATATCCCCCAGTCAGCAGTGTTGCAGTGTAAATGTATTCACTGATGACTCCATCTGTAAAGCAAAAGCACCCTGGTTCCACATTTAACCATAAAACATACACAGAGCGAAGGATATGCTCCGTCCAGGGGTGTTTTCTGTCACCCTGTGTATTTGGCTTGATTTATCCTTTATTATTTAACCTTTGTGTGCGTTTTTTTCACCCGTTTGAGTAGCAGTGTCACTAAGGATAACATGGGTTAGTTAATTTTTGTTCTTTTTTTTCTAGAAGAGCCCCTAAATTAGGTCATATCTACAGAGAGTGGGTGCTGAGAGATACTACAAGCACTCACAATTCTAATTTCCTTGTTTTCCAAGGAGAGTTCTCTCAGTGATTTGGGTGGAAATGAGATGTCTGCTTCTTCAGCTAGGATAGCAATCAGGATGTGTATTAGTGAGCCCTGCCGCTGTGGGACCGGGAGCTATAATTGGTATCTCCCTTGATGTCACCTTCCATGTGCTCTTCGCTGACCCAGCCCTCACTAAAAAGTGCTTGCCCCAACTCAGCTGATGCTTTTTAATATACATAAGTAATAGATACGACCCAGATGTAGGTAGTGAAGGTGGTGCTACAGCGTGATTTGACACAAAGGGATCATATTGAGTATTTTGAGTCCTGGATTTGGGTTAAACATCACTCAGTAGTAATGAGGTCCAGGGTACGACAGGACAAAGCTCAGATTAAACTGTCCCAGATTTGGCACGTCAGTTGTGTCAGTGTCTTAACATAGAAATATATTGTAATTATCTGCTCTCCATTCACACATTTCCAAAATATTTTACTCCACCTTCACCTTGTTGTGTATCACTACTCGTTAAACTAGATTAAGACACATTGTTAGGCCATTAGTAAAATTTCCATTTACTAATCAAGTATCTATGCACAATCTGCTATGCATTAAATTGCATTGTTCCATGTATAACAGAGCAGGTCATTATTAAAATGATTTGGCTGCTTTTGTCTTCATATTTTGAGAGATTTTAGTTAATTACCTGCAAAAAGTGGCACATTTTCTGGATTGTGCTCTTGCTAATGTATGCTGCTTCAGTACATCTGGCCCCAAACATTGTGTCGTTTAATAAATTGAATAGAAAGACGTATTTTTGCCAAATAGTTAATGTTAGGAATGGTGTTGCCTTTTCATTTCTGATTGAATCTTGAAGGATTTCAGCAGCATATCGGTGCTATGATGTAATGAATTCTGTCTGAACGTGACACTCTCACCAGTTAAGTGTTGAAAGTTGAAACGAAAAGTAAGTAAACACTTGCACAGCAGGAGACGAGCTATGTCCGCCTCAGGGAGCGTGTGTGGGTTGTTACGGTGTAGCGTAGTCGGCGTGCCAGACTGTTGCTTTGTGCATGCACGCCTCCATGTGCTTGTGTATTTGTGCATGATTTCCCTGAATGACCCGTTTTCCAAGCAGCACAAGTCCCTGAAGAACAGAACACGTGGGCGGTCTGTGTTTCTCTTTCAGCCTGTGGAAATCGCTTCATGCAGTCGCCCCAATCACCGTCCTTTCGGGGCCTCTGCTTCTGAGAAACTCCTGAACTTGGATACAGACGTGAACCTCATGAATAAGGAGAGAAATCACCACATTTATCATTTCACTCTGTTTTGACATGGGTCTTTTGATAATGCAGCACTTTTCAGAACCATTAGAAGACAGTACTCTTGAGATAAAAGTATAGATATTAACAATAAGAGACTGACACTTTTGTAGAAATAGAGGTTTTGCTGCTATTCACAAAACTGGAATTGGGTGGGTCGATTTTATTTCTTCATAATTGTTTTTTTCCCAAATAATGACAAACAACTAAACAAAATGGATAATGAAGACAATTAAATGGTCTGTCTGTTCATCTTTATCCAATAACTTTGCTTCAGAGAGCGACCAATCAGTAATAATTACCTTTTCCCACTGGCTTCATTACCATATAATGGCTCAAATAAGCACCCATCAGCTCCATCCTCTTGTTATCCTCTGCTTAGGTATTCAGTTCAACAGTTACAGATAATTTGAGGCTGTTTCGTACTAAACGGCTTCCTCTGATCTAGACAGTCATTACTGTACTGTCTTCTACTTTCAATTTCGGATACATGTACCCCATTTTTGTTTTTTAACCTCAATGACTTTATCTATCTCCTCAATTGACCTCATGTTTTTTGCCTCCAATTTATTTATTTATTTTTTGACTGATGACGGTCTCCTTTCATTGGCCGTGCCAGTGCAGAGTTTAGCTGAACGACGGCCAAGCAGCGCTCCCCAAATGAAAGAAAACAAGCATCTCTCAGCATTTAGTTAAGTGTATGGACTCCCCCCTCATATGCTGTGTTAGAAGAAATCACACCCACTTGGTACCAGCTTCTAGCACGAGTGTGGGTGGGGCCTTTTCGCCGGCCCTGATGTGGGCATAATTATTTAAGGTGGAGCCTGAAAATGTGGCATTGGGCGCCCCTGATATAACTCTGATTTTGATGATGATGTGTGCAGTGACGGTTGATTATGGATGGGGTACGATGTTGATGTTCAGCCAGTTTGTGTGTGTGTGTGTGTGTGTGTGTATTCTTAAAGGAAGCCAGTGAACAGATGATTTCCATCCTTAAATGATCATCCGTTTCTATCTTCTCCAGGCTGTTAAATTATAGTCCTTTCTTCTGCTTGTCTAACCAATCAGTCCTTTTCTTTTTGGGTTTCTTTGAAGTTAGGAATGCTGTGGTTGTGTTGTGTAGGGCCCTGCCATCCTTTGCTGTATGTTGTGGGTCTCTTCAGCATCCTCTAGCCGTCCACCCCGACATCATGTTTCCAGAAAGTACTGCTTGAAGCTTATCCTTCTGGTTTTCTTCATATCAGTGTCTGAAACGGTAGTATCTTCTCCAAAGATAAAGGTTGTGCAACTGTTTATTTAGCTCTCTGCCTGCGCTTGACACTATCCTATCGGCTCCCCCTCCTCTTAAAGGAGAACAGTTGTGCAACCAAACATAGTTTCCACGGATACGCACATGTTTAGGATGGACCAAGCTGTTTTAATGCTGTAGGCTGTGAGGTACAATGTGTGAAAGGTCAGCCTCGTGTTCGCTGCTGTGCTCCCCCAGCTGTCTGAAAACACCAACCAAACACAACATGGCTTTGTTTTGGAGCTCTCAGCCTCCTTGACAGCCTGCTATAAGCCTTTCATTTTTGGAATGTTGCCTGTTGTTTATTTTATTAAATATTAGTCAGGAAATTTGCCTTATGGTTCCTTTTGTTATTTTTATATACCGTCGTCTAGGAGATATGTATTTGAACATTTACAATTGTTTCTGCTAATAAATACGCTTAAACTTCAAGTGCCTTATTTTCTTTTTTTAATAAAACACACTGTTTTAAGCATTTCTTATTTATAATGATAATAAATGGCCAGTTATTGGAAGTTCTTCCTGAAAACATTTTCTGACACTTTTTATTACAAAGAATGCATGAAGACACCTTGGCAGCCTGTTATAATAGCACTTTTAAAAGGGTTAATGCTATTTCTTAAACTGTAAATATGTTTTAAGGTCATGATTTCTAGATTCCTGGTGACGTCCTTGCTTTATTGATTGTGGTTCCAGATTTAATTTTGCTCCTCTATCCTTCATTCCACTCACAATCACTGCAGGTACATTGTGTCCACTTTTTTTAGGATTAGGAGTGACACAAGGTCACTTTATTTAGGATCAAAGGGCCAAATGCATGAGGGAATGGGTCATTTTCAGGTTGTTGGTCGCACTGTGAGTGTTGCAGTGACTAATATAAAGCCTTTTGTTGAAGCTGTCCACTGTCCTTGGCTTCAGTCACTCTATAACTATTAACTTGTTAACCGTTTTCAGAGATGCACTAGTTCACCCCTGTCGTCATACCATTTAACCTTTAATCTCTGCTGCTGAGATAATGAGGGGAGGGGGGGGAGGTCAGGCGGATGGCTTGTGCCTGGACACTGAGCTAAACAGAAAGGGTCACTGAATGACAGACAGTGTTACAGATGATGGGACTTCACGGTGTGAAAAGGATTGTTATCGGAGCTCCTGTGTGGAGAAATGTTTGACTCTGTGACACCGTAAGGCGTGTGAAGTCCACGTGTTCAGCACCTTAGAGACAGAATGTCAGTGGTTCAGTGGTATTCTGTCTGCATGGTTTAGCTATAGGCATCTGCAAACATTTCTGTTAATAATTAATGTGTATACTTAATTATTACTGAACCTTGCATTGTTTCTGGTTGTTTTTCTTTTATAAATGGTGGCTGGTGTTGCATTATAGGAAAAATCTTTATTATTTGTCATGGTCAAAAGTTTAAAATCATCATAAAAATTGTTATTGAGATTAATAATATCCAATTAATAAGTAAATAATCTGGTGCTTGAATCATTGGATTCAGAAGATAAAATACTTTTGGTACAAATACATAATGTGCCATATTTTCCAGTTATTTTTTTACAACAATAGTGGAAAAAAATATACAAACAACAGGAAATGTTTTTATACAGAGCAAAATGGACACAAACACACAATCAAACAAAAGGAATCAGGAAATCAGTGCAAATACATAATGTACCATTTGTGATTAGACTGTTTTGATTAAAGATGCCGGGATTCCTTGATGCTGGCTGTGCAGGAAATGTGTATACACACACACACACACACACACACACAAGCAGATTGTCCATCAATTAGGACTCTGCCTGCCCTTCAGTCCTTGGCACAGACAAAGCTAATTATAACAGTCTTTGGTATGAGGGACAGGAGGACTGCCTTGTGCTTTGAGACCTGTCAGGTTCATGCTTCTCAGGAGCTGAGGCTCAGCACTGCGTTATTAACCTGAGCTGTGTCACTTTCATACAGACCTGGAGGTGTTGGAGTGAATGTTTCAGAGGCACCGTGTTTATGATTAGGAAGATTATGTGTCTTATTCTGTGATGTGATGCTGTGTGAATTAGTTGAAGTGATGCAAATATTAATAATAAAGTGGAATAAATCTTTGGAATTCTTCATCTTTTTTTGTGTTTTTTTTTTTTTTACAGTGCCAGACGACCTCACACCAGAGGAGCAGCAAGAACTGGAAAATATCCGCCGGCGCAAGCAGGAGCTGCTGGAGGACATTCAGGTAAAACATATAGCACAGGTGTCAAACATAAGGCCCAGGGGCCAAATCCACCTCGCCAAAGGACCCAATCTGGTCCGTAGGATGAATAACAATGAAGATATTGTGGAAAAAAATGAATAATAATAATTCAGGTTCTACATACAAAATAATTTGATCTCAATTGGGTCAGATTTTAATGTTAAAAAAAGTCAAATATACATGAAAATCTTCATATTAACAAACCATCCTTTTACAAAAACCTAAATAAATACTTGAACAAATATCAACCACTTGAAATATGAGTGTAATTTTAAAAATATTCTGCTTGTTACTAAATGTTTTGTGTATTTGTAATTGACAAGTAAACTGTTCTGCACATGACAAACTGATAGACTGAGGCGGAAAACTGTTAAAATTGCACTTGTTCTGTAAAGTTGTTGATGTTGTTTTAATTTTTAGGGAAACATTCTAGATGTAAACATTATCATAATGTAATTTTCACTGTTATTCTACTGCTCTGGCCCTTTTGAGACCATATTGGGCAGAATGTGACCCCTGAACTAAAATGAGTTTGACACACCTGACGTATAGTATATGGGGACACCAACATGAACACCAACAATTTTAGTGGCTTAGCATGTGAGACAGACTTTTACACATTATTAGACCTTCACTCACACTACCCACCTTCAGCAACCACTTCACCTCCTCAGCTTTCAGATTAAACATTTGCCTCCTGTCCAGTTATTTTCAATCTCTGTATAAATCTCTGTTTTCCAGGGAGTCTTTTCAAACATTTCAGCCCAAGTGGAATGTGCAGCATGTGAAAAATTTCCTACCAAGTGCTCATTTCCTCAGCAAACAGTTTGTTTATTGTTTAGCCATTTCTACAACCTTATACAGATTTAATACAGTACATCTATTGATATGACCAAATTTACTGAAATGAGTCTGCGTGTATATTTAAAAAAAAAAAAAAAAAAGACTCGTGTTGACATTTAGCGAGCAGACAATATCTCATGCTTTTGCTGCTTTTCAGACTAAGCCTGGATTCAAATCAGTCCAGGCTGAATTTCCCTAAAGTGGTTTGTTTGATTCCTTTCCATGGCACAGCAAGCATGAGATAATTTTAAGGCGGAGACACTGTGACACAGTGGCAGAGACTGGACTCCAAATGTCCCAGTGGGCGACTCGACTTCTGCCGAGACCTGACTGACAAACAGCGAAGGCGTGATATGACACCCTGTTTTTTATGAGCGTGGGCCACCCTGGCTGCCCTGCCCCCAACCCTGGCTTCTACTACTGCCCCCGTCCTTCCTTCACCTCCCCTGTGGTCTGCACACTGACCCCACTCCTCTCTCGTCCTCCTTAACCCCCCTCCCCACACACACACACATAACAGTCACCCGCTTTCCTGTATGAGCACAGGCTTTGTTTGCGAAGGGAAGCATCTAAGGAATGTGTTGTGATTGCGCAGTCCTTGAAATCACAGATGTTCCCTTTGTGGTTTGGCTTGTAGTGAGCCGGTATTATGCATGCGATATGATATACTGACACCATGGCAGGATGATTACGTCCTTTATCTGCATGCAGTTTCTCTTCTTCAGTCAATTAGTACACACTTTTATCAAGTTGACAGCTTTTCCATCCTCTCCGTTGCCTTCATGGAGCCAACCTGGCACCAGTGGGCTGGCCTTGATCGACCAAATCTGCCCTTAAGACCATTAATCACTAAAATGCCACGCAAAATATAATCCACTTCTATGCTTCTTTACCCGGTTTGTATTGAGGTCATCCCCTAAATTTTCTCTGCCAAATCGAATTCAAAGCAGGATGGTTTTGCACGCGCACATAAGCAAACATGCATTATGTGATAATAGGCATGATATAAGCTCCTAATGGTGTTTTATTTCAAAACTGAGGTAAGTGCAGCTGTGTGCAAAGTTGTGGTTCATAAATGAGCTGTGATGTGACTCTGCTGCCTTGGAGTTTCTGATAGCGCTGATGTGAGTATGTATGTGATAAAAGGCCATCTGGTTTATAGACAAATGATTCAGAGATGATTACCTTTCAATCTGCACTGTTTAATAGACCCCCAGTTTATTAATATAAGTACTTTCCATTTTGTTTGCCTGTTGGTCACACCCTTCTACTTCTCCTGTTGGTGCTGAATTCCTCTTTCTGTAATACTGCCATCTCAAATGTGTCTGTATTTTTCTTCTGTTTACTACAGAGGTTGAAGGATGAGATAGCAGAAGTTACATGTGAGATTGAGAACCTGGGTTCCACTGAGGAGAGGTAAGAACAATAGTCCTGGCCCCTTCCCCCATACATATATTTCACTTTTTGTTTTTTGTTTTTTTGTCTAAATTGACTTGTTTGGCTTCTATTAACTTCGCAAATG
The DNA here is from genome assembly GCA_020466265.1 of Siphamia tubifer. Taxonomy (NCBI): domain Eukaryota; kingdom Metazoa; phylum Chordata; class Actinopteri; order Kurtiformes; family Apogonidae; genus Siphamia; species Siphamia tubifer. Next base: position 28,555,921 of record CM035790.1, on the reverse strand, counting down.
AAGATGTCAATTATTAATGTTTGATGGGCAAAGCAGACCATCCCGTCACAGTACCTCCCCTAAATTGTCTTTGCTTTTAAGGCAGTTTAAATGTTTTATCAGGCACACCCCCCGTGATGGGAGGCCTCATTGAATAATGCAGTGGGTGTACGGGCAGGAGCAGACAATGCATGGTCTCAGGGGAAGCAATGCTCAGGGTCTGGTCAACTCAAGTGGATAGAAATCCCATCAGTGAAAGAATATTCCTAAAACACTTTTCCTTGGCTCTAAAGCCTGTTACGAGATTTGGCATCTTCTTATGATCAAAGGCATAAAAGAGAGAGTACACCGCTGCTCTCGGCTGTGCTTTCCTTCAGTCAGATTTTGGTGAATAAATCCGAAAGAATGCTAGTCAGATTAATCGGTGAGAAGAAGCGGTGACCTCTCACCAGTTGAAGATGGAGATGTAACCATGGTGATGGCGGGCTCTTTGGAAGTGCACTTTGACCCCTGAATAACTCAAAGCCTGAGAATTGACCCGTTTCCATATGCATGATGTTAAACACTTTATCAATGCTTTGTCATCAAAAGTGAAGTGGGAGTGGGGTCTGTCCTGCCAAACAAATGAAAAATGTTGGTGGGAAGGATACTTTCAGTAAATGAAGTGAATACATTTATTAGCATTGCTTAAACCATGTTGAATATGTGTGATGATGAATTTTAGGATATGTTATTTTAACTTTTGTCAATCATAAAATATGTCGAACAACCCGTTACGATTTTCTATAGGATTATTATAGCTTGTGTTCTGTTTTCATAACAGTGTCTGCTCTAATATTTCAGGAAAAATATGCAGAGGAATAAACAGGTGGCTATGGGCCGAAAGAAATTCAACATGGACCCCAAGAAGGTACGTAGAAGATAGAGCTGGGTGATATGACCAAAAAAGGAAATCTTTATTTACCATTCTCCAATGTTATGGATGATTTAAGATTTAATTAGGCCTAGGTGTTCTGAACTGAAGACAAAACTTGAAAATAAATACATATAACACAATAAATATATTACAAGATGTAAACAAGGTTACATTTCAAATATTAAGTGGAGCATATTTTTCCATGAAGTATTCATCTTGATTTTTGCAAGTTTTCAAAAAGTAAAAATCTGTATTAAACACGTATGTAGAGAATGCTTTATTTCACCCCTATTTTGTGCCAATCTCAAGTTTCTATGACAACCTGTTTTTGAATTAGAACCAGTAATGTGATTTTGACCTTTCTGCTAATTGCAACCTTGACCTTTGACCTTTACTCAAATGTATCATTGCATCTGATGTGCATTAGCTATATGTATATGCCCATGTAGTTTCATGGTGATATCTCAAGTATTCATTGAGTTATAGCATGATATGTCTCTGCGGACACACACACACACACACACACACACACACACACACACACACACACACACACACAGTGATTACAATAATCTCTCCCAACCAATGATGGGCGACAGTAAAAAAATTGATTTAATATAATGACGAGAGCTGTGTATTGACAAGAATCTGGTGAGATGATACAAATCATGATTCTCGGGTCACAATATAATATATCACAATATCTTTTTGTTTAATTTCTTTTTTTTAATGATTTCCAGGAAAAGCTTTAATTACACTATAAATATGTAAAAGTATTAAACATTTAATCAGAGCATGATCTAATGCTATATCACAAAACTTGCCTCTATTAAAAGTACATTATAAATACATGTTGTTTTTACAAACATTACAGTCTAAGATGCTCAAATGTTCATATTCTATTAGTTACAAAAATAGTGCATAGTGTACAGTCCCTAAATTGCCCAATATTCTAATGCAATCCCAATGAAAGGAACTAGCGTCTGCCTCTTTGACAGTAAAATGTGCTTTTAAGATGCCTGAAATAACTGTTATTTAACAAACCATCTGTTTTAAACCAGTGTTGTCAATTTAAAAAAAAATCTCTGTTTGACCTGTGATATCACAATAGTTTGATAGTATACAAACAGAGCAAAATACCCATGTGAAAGTATAAATAAGTTAACTTGTAATATTACCAAAAAAGAAAACCAAAACACCAACCTCTGAACAAATACCTAAAAGTATTGACACGGTATTCTTTAATATCGATACAATATCATGGAATGAAATATCACAATATATCACAGAACAGATATTTTCTTGCACCCAAAGGAATCTTGTAAATCTCCAGAAATATGTTTTTTTTTTTTTTTTGTCTGGTGTTTTCCTAAATACGCTCTAATCCAAGGCCCTCTTTCTTTCTCAGGGGATCCAGTTCCTGATAGAGAATGATTTACTGAAGAACACCAGTGATGACATTGCTCAGTTCCTCTACAAAGGCGAGGGCCTCAACAAAACCGCCATAGGAGATTACCTCGGAGAGAGGTCAGAGTCGACGCCGAATGCTTTCTCTCTCTAATCACCTGCTTTCTGTCATCCTTTTGTTTCCTCTGGTTTGTTGTCCAGCCATGTGGTTGACAACAGAGCTGAATAGTGGTGACCCCTCTACAACCGTGCATACTTTTCATATTGCTCCGTTTCCTCTTGGTCAGGCACACACCCATCCTTTCCCAAACATACTTTTATTAGTACCACATTTCAGCGGTCCTCTCAAGACGTCGTCCATTACACAATATCCTCCATCTGTCCGTAATTATCCGAGTCATTCAAAACTTAATGTGATCAAGAGAGTCACAACTTAAGAATGGCCATCTTTAAAGGCAATGAAAGATTTGACTCAAGAGCGGAGATCATCCTTGTTAGTCTGAACAGGAAATGATAAACGGTGAGTCCTGCTGTAGAGTCTATCAGTCAAACCGGGAAATGGAGCACGGGTCGTTTCTTGATGGATGGTTTCTTTTTTTTTTTTTCTTTCTTTTTTTTTTTTTTTGCACAATTGCTATCAAACTCTTTGCATGTTTTTAATTCTGTGAGGAGGTGCCTGAACGGTATTGGATCTGGAGATGGAATCGGTCGCTCGTCCGCTGGGGATCACAGTGACTAGATATGACTGGTGTCAGCGAGAGCAACCATACGTCCATCCCATGATCCCACAGGGCATATAAATTACACTAAAGGGTATAAAGGTCAGAAATGAAGTCATGATCAAGATTATATGATAAGAGGGGTGGGGAGTGTTTGTCTCTCAGATGGAATGAAATTATTAATTCTCAGACATGTTGTTGCCTTGTCTCCAACAGTCTATATCTCAAATGCCCTTACACAGGTTCTTTTAGGTCAGGGGTGTCAAACTGCGGTCCTCGAGGGCCAGTGTCCTGCATGTTTTAGATGTTCCCCTCTTCCATTACACCTGGAGCCCATTGCATCATTATCAGTCTTCTGCAGAACTGATGAGGAGCTGATTATTAACTCTTTAAGTGTCAGCGCTGATGCATTCTGAATGGATGATTTAGTTTAAATATTCAGAAAAATTCTACCATTTTTCCTTTTAGTTATGTGGATGGAAAAGATGTCAAAAAGCAATTTTTTTTAATTTAAAAAAAAATAAAGGCAAAATTAAAACTGCTGGGACCAAATTTTAATACTAGTTTTCTTTTTTCTTTTTTTTTCCACATTATTTTTTTTTCATTTTTATGTATTTTGTTGCTGATTTTGTTTATTTTTCCAAATTTAGTTTTTTTAATGTCATTATTTTTCTTTGATTTTCTGCCATTTGTGTCTTACTTTGCTCATGTTACCAATTATTTTGTTAGCTTATTATTAATTTTTGTTTTTTGTTGTTGCTCATTTTATTTTCCTTTTTTTTAATACTTTTTTTTTTACTGATTGCTAAATTCTCAGGAGTTAAAGGGTTAAACTGAATCACGTGGAAGAGGGAAATCTCTAAAATATGCAGGACACCGACCCTCGAGGACTGGAGTTTGACACCCCTGTTTTAGGTCATTGCAGAATATGACCAGAGGAGAATTTGACCTGATAGTAAACTCTGGCTCATTTACTGTTTCTTATGTTTCTGTTTATTAATGACAAATATTGAATATATATGAATAGTTTATTTTTGGTTTGCACAGCCGTCACCACACATAGTACAACAACCACAACAACCACAAAATCTCAAAAATGCAATAGGCCAGAAGTAGAAGCTTACTCTCTGCTTATCCTTTTCACTTTACACACTGCTTACATTATATTTGTATATGACCAAGCATTCGTATAACAAAAAAAATCAATAACGACAAAATCTACCATGTGCACTTAAATTCCTACTTGATCCTATATTCCATAATTTCTCACCCACAACGGACATACATCTGGGTTTCACATTTGTCCTCACTTTCATACATTCAAGAATATAAAGCCCTCTTAAATTACAATTACTCTCTTAATTTAAAGAACTCTTGAATGGTATTTCCATCATGTAAAGAGAGTAATACAAATACATGTTACGTCTGGAATGTAAATTTTTTTTATTCGTTTCCTTCAGGGATGACTTCAATATCCAAGTCCTGCATGCCTTTGTGGAGCTTCATGAATTCACAGACCTCAACCTGGTTCAGGCTTTAAGGTAAAACAGTCTGAAATCATCACTGCTACTCAATCATTAATCATTAGAAGTTTATTGTCCTATACACAACTGTACTGAGCAATTGAATTCTTACTTCGTCAGTTCCCTTCACAGTTAAGCTAAAATAAAATAAAGGAAATAAACTGCACATTAGTAGTTTTGAGTCAATATTTTGATTTGCTAGAAGAATGAAAACATTGGATTTGATAACTGTCCAGTCCAGTAATCAATCATCTCCATGACAAATCTGTGACTTTTGTTTATGTAAATACGTACATTGCAAAAAAAAAAAAAAAAAATGTTTCTCCTTTCCGGTCAAAACATCTCATCACACTTAAAATTAGACATAATCACCCAAAGGGTAACTTTTCAGTGAGATGTAAAGAACTTATTTTTAGACAATTGATCTTGAAACTCTTATTTCATGAAAGTTAAATGTCACTTGTTCCTTTGGCAATATTTGTTTTTGCTTGAATAAAGCAAAAAAACTAAGGTTAGGTGGTTATGTTTTGTTTTACCTGTGACGAGATATTTTGACTAGAAATGAGAAAATACACCTGGTAAGATTTAGATGTATTTCTCCCAGTGTTTCAGTTTTGTGTCTTAGTAGAACTTTCAAGTCTGTTTCTGATCACTGAGCTGTGTCACCCACCTCACAGACAGTTCCTGTGGAGTTTCCGGCTTCCAGGTGAAGCTCAGAAGATCGACCGTATGATGGAGGCCTTCGCTCAGCGCTATTGTCAGTGCAACCCTGGTGTTTTCCAGTCCACAGGTACAGGCCAGTTTCTGTGACCTCGTATACAGTGTTATTTAACAGACCCCAAAATTCTACTGAGTAGAACTGCATGATAGGAAAGTGTCTGGCTTAGGAGAAATAATGCTTCTAGCAGACAGACGACTGCCTCTAACATGCAGATGGATGTGAATAATGCATAGGATTTCTCAACAGCTTCACAGGCCAGATAAAGTGCTGCTGCGTCAGCCGGGTCTCTACCATGTTGTCTTTTAGTGCACACATGAAGCAATGTGCATGTCCAGAGTCATAGATGCATACTTTGCTGCCCACGCATAACCTTTCACTCCCACCCACTCCCCCTACCAGTGAAACATGGCTTATCTGTCCCTCTTTGTCTGAGTGTGATCCCCTAAATGCAGCCCTTTCAGCTCAGCTCATTTACATTCATATTTATTAGACACTGCATTAAACACAGGCTGCCTCATACTGCATCACAGAGCTCATCTGACTGTGTGCCACTCCACTTATGTTTCAGATACCTGTTACATCCTGTCATTTGCCATCATTATGCTGAACACCAGCCTCCACAACCCCAATGTGAAAGACAAACCCACTGTGGAGCGATTCATCTCGATGAACCGAGGCATCAACGACGGCGGCGACTTACCTGAAGACTTGCTCAGGGTCAGCAGGCCTCACCTTTCTTTTTTTTCTTTTTTTTTTTTTTTTTTTATCTGTTCGTATGCTCACACCAGTTATGCATTCATGGTCCAACTCTAATTTTATAGAATCTGTACGAGAGCATAAAGAACGAGCCCTTCAAAATCCCAGAGGATGACGGCAATGACCTCACACACACTTTCTTCAACCCAGATCGAGAAGGCTGGCTACTCAAACTGGGTAAGTGAAACGGGAAACAAAGTCATGTGACCACATGAAGGATCGCCTTAGTGATGGGATTGTCAGAAATATGCCAGCGCTGATAGATGACTCTTGAGTTGCGTGGCCTTTATAAAGTGATTTATGCAGGTTGAATTTGTCCTGTGTCTACCCTGAGATCAATAACCTGAGAGTGAATGCGTATGCGCAAGTGTGTTCACGCCCATGTGAATAGGTGTGTGCACACTCGAACCGAGGTATCTGAAGACATCCCAGCTGCTTTAATGTATTATGAATGTGGCCTTGGGATCAGACCCCCACATTTGGAGGCCTCTGAATTATTTAAGTGAAGGGCATATTCATACACTGATAAGTTCACGCAAAACTACGGACATACTTACAGAGCATGTTAATCAAGTGTACTCTTGATTTACATGCTCTGCAGGTATGTTGTATGTATTGGAGCAGATGGTATATGAGATGTTTAAAGATTGAATGTGTATTTTAGTAAAAGCCTTCCTGTTCTGGAAGTTTGACCTGCCTTTAGTGATTTTTAATAATATAACTCACTCTTGCTCATTGTTCTTATTATAACACTCTAATGTTTGGTAACGTTTCAAGATCCCTGTTTTCTTAACCCAACTCCAAGTTCCCACAAACTATATATTCCTCTATTCTTTTTTTTTTTTAACTGTTAAAAAAATTCTAAAGGATGTCATCTGTGACCATTATTGGTCCGTGTCTACAATCTTGGACCCCTCACCTCTCATCCTCTATTTCCTCTGAGATCTCTTTCTGTTGTACAGATTCCCAGTGAATTTAATTAAAGAATAAATGTGTGAAGTGAAATTAAATCCCAAACTCGCTGCGAATCTTTACAACCGGCTACACCAAAGAAACGCGGAATCACTCTGTCTCTCCAGTGACTTCATATTGGACGATTGGAGAATAACAATCAGGGTGGAAGTTATGGTAATGGCTGTAGCATAAACAGAGGTGATGTTTAATGTGGTGCTTTACAGTTCCAGTTAGTAATTCACAGTGAATATGGCTCCCCCTTGTGGAGGGAAATTCTAACAGCACATTTATAAGTGCCAGAAAAACTGTGAAGCATTGCATCAAATCCTCCTTGGAACCAGATTAACAGGACTGTGGTGCTGTAATTCCTTATCATTTAATTTGATTATTTTTGTTTTCTTTTCCTCTTCGTTTGTTTGTTTGTTCCCATGATTTTGGCTGTTGTCTTTCCTCAGGAGGTATGTACACCTGCTCTTCCCAATGCTAGTCCATTTCTTCAACTCTCAGGTGCTTTTGGTGGTCTGCCATGCTTTTGTTCTCTTCATTTTTTTTTTCCATACAGGGGTTGTGTTTTTTTGGGGGGGGTTTTTGTCTTCAGATTTGTATTTTTACTGTTTGTCTCTCCATTGACTGGGTTTCATTTGAACTTCAGATGTTTGTTTGTCTGTTCAGTCTCTCATTGAGCTGGTGGTTTGTCCACTCTTTTATCTCTGTGGGTGGCTGCCGGCCGGTCACTGGGTGCATTTGCCACCCCGTAGGCTCGGCTCGGGGAGCTGATGCTTTGTGACCACTTGCTGAGCAGTTTGACCCTCTATTCTCTATTTGCTGTGGTGGTCACTCTCTTTGATCTCTGTTTTTTTTTTGGAAGCTGCATTATACCTTTTTTCCATACAGTGAGCACAACAAAGGACCAATATGATCATGAATCCATTATAATTGGCTCGTTTCCTTTGCTCTCTGATCACATGGAATGGAATACTGCACCTTTTCAACAACATAGCTCTGCTCTTTTTATCTCATGCCGTAAATGGACCTGAAAGGGAACGGTGCAGCTGTGGCCCAGTAAGGTGCTAGACTGGACTGGACCAAACACTGTGGGAGATAAGCGTGGGCTGAGGATGGTTCTTAGAGGTTCAGGCTTGGTTTATACGATGCATTCATGAGAGAAATGCAACCAATTTTTCTGTGCAATCATGTAAACCATAGTTTCTAACATTACAACAACATATTTCTTGCACTTTTTTTTTTTATTTTTTAAATCACACAATTTCAGTTGGGTCATTCCAAATTCCTTCAGCAGCTGAGTATGATCTAAACACTGACCTGTTGCCTCTAAACCTCCACGTGCCCAGCCTCCCACAGTCCTGTCTTGCATGGGTGACTCCCTCCACTCAGCTCCACTCTAGCCTAGCACCATCCTCACCCCTCCGCAACAATCTACCAGGACGCCCCCGCCTCGTCCTGGACATTGTTGTACAGGGGGAGGACGCGACCTCTGTCCTTTTCACCACAACAGGAACGGACACGACCATCAGCCAATCAAAAACCTCCAACCCAATCAACTCTGCGGCCATCAGCTGTGTGATTCTGCCATCGCGTCTGTGTTTGTTTGTCTGCTTTTTGTTGCAACACGCCGACAAGTGGAGAGCGGCGAGGGGCTGCCGTTCTCCACCTTTGCCACTTGAGTGAAGCGTGTCGATGGCATCCGTAGATAACGAGTCTAGACTTATGTGTTCGACCTATCATGGTGTCTGTGATATGATGGGTTATCATATACAGTGTCAGTGCTGTTATATGATAATACAAGTGTGTTCTATTTGTCTAGATGCTCAAAACACCCACAAAGCCACTTGGCTACCTTCCTCTTTCATGGTAGATGGGTCTCCCAACGCAAGCTTTTTTACTAACACTGGTGGTGGTGAAATAGTAGAGTCTAGACATGACTTAGCCCTTGTTTAGAAGTAGCACTCCTGTATCACTGTATGCTTAACAAAGATCAAACCCAGCTCTTAGATGCCTGTAGAGCGGCTGAGCTTAGCTGCAGGCTCTTAGCTTCCTGTCCCACTTGGTTTGTTGGCATCCAATCCTCCCACACTGAGACGGCCATCTGTTCCTGTGATCAGATTTCCCATAGGAAGTACGGGTGACCATAAAGGTCAGAGGTCAGCAACAGATCAACGAGTACCGACTTAACTAGAGAGCCCCCAATGTTCACAAAATGAGGCGAGAATTTAATCCTGATGACCTCTCAGTCACTCTGTACTCTCTGTAGTCTGTAAAAAAAAAACAGTATTTTAATTGTTTTCCAAACATTCCTAGGCTTTCTAGTTTCATGGAAATTACTTCAGTCTTCCCTACATGCTGTGTAGTTTCATGACTTTGAATGTAAGGTATAGAAAGAAAACGTAACTTGTTAATAGGAGGTATACAATCACTAAGCAGGAATTCTGGTTTGGGAGGTTGTGCCCAGAACTAAATTTAGATCCATGCAGGGGAGTTCCTCCAAAGGTTCCTAATCCCTGGGGGAAAGTTCCTGCTGTGGAAACCTGGCTTTAGTCAGACCTTGCTTTCCATATCCAGTCTCCAGACAGTAATTTGATTGTTTTCCACATTTCCCCCTCTCCTAGAGTTCCATTTGGGTTAGTAGTTCATTACACTTAGTGGGTGCAAAGCACATATATCTGTATCCTGTCTATTGATCTGGCCTCAGACTTACTTCTCTTGAGTCAGCAACTAATGAAAGACACACAGGTCCAAGTGAGGTCAGGCAGTTTCTAGACGCACTAAGGCGAGCTTTAAGGAGGCGAATAACAACACAGGAACAGAACAACCCATTAAAGATTCAAGGAAACTAAGACTGATGTCCAGACAGGTGAGGGCTGTGTAGGACTGGTGATGGTGAACGCTTGGTGCAGTGGTGAACAGGCCCATAGGTGGAGTGTTGGAGTCCTCAGAAGCTGTCATCTGTCTGTCTGCCCGTACATCTGTCTGCCTGTCTGCTGCTCGACCTGGTGCTTCAGTGCTCATCTCTCTACATCCTTGCCTCTCGCTGAGACTTTCTGACGCTGACCATTTTGCTCCACAGGGGGACGTGTAAAAACCTGGAAGAGGAGGTGGTTTATTCTCACAGATAACTGTCTGTACTACTTCGAGTACACTACAGTGAGTACAGCTCAGCTCCTCAGTCACAAAACATGACAGTCCTGCTTTTTGTGTTTGTTCCTTGTGTTAAGTTTGTTTGTTTTCGCAGGACAAGGAGCCCCGAGGAATCATCCCGCTGGAGAACCTGAGCATCAGGGAGGTGGAGGATAAAAAGCCTGTGAGCATCTATTCATCTATAACTAATTTTTAACATTTCCACTACTGGTCTTATGTAGAATTTAACATATACATTATTGCTTCTGTATTTACAGGGTTCCTGCACAGTCTTAATAAGTGTTAAAAGTCTTGAAATTACAAATCCGCATTCAAAATCTTAGTCTTTGAAAAGTATTAAAATAGATATGATAGGTGTTAAGTTGTGTTGCCATAAACCTGTTGGTTCTATTGTGTTTAAACACTGCAAAAGTCAAAATTTGACCAAGTGTTTTATTCTCATTTCTAATCAAAATATCTCACCACACTTAAAATAACACATTATCACCTCACTAGCGTAAATTGTAAGTGAATTATAAGAACTTATTTTTAGACTATAGATCTTTCATATTTTAAGTGTGGTGAGATAATTTGATTAAAAATTAAAGAAATACACTTGGTCAAATTTAGATATTTGCAGTGAATGCGTGTGGGAAATGCAAAGACAGTAATGTCAGTCAACTTGGTTCCACCTGTTCCAACCCAACAATTTGGATAGAAATTACGAATAATTAATTATTGCTAACTTTTCAGCCCTTGGTAAGAAATGATCACAAAAGTGCAAATGTCTAGTTGGAGAAAAGATCCTTCTCCATCTGTGTGACATTAGTGGAGCAAAACTCATTTGAAGCTTGCTCACCTTGTGCAAGAAATCACAAGTCACAAACACTTACCAGTATGCCCCTTGAAATTGAATGTGGAATGGAGTTTATATTCGGTTTTAAGTCATCTTAAAAAGGTCTTTAAAAATCTTAATCATAACCCATAGGAACCCTGATTTCAAAATAAGCCTTTTTTCTCCCCTACTCGTATATCATTATAATGACCAATACTCGAGATCAATTAATGGTGGATTTCTGACAACCAGCATCATAACAGTAATTCAGAGTGGGGAAATTGCATCCACAAATAGTTGATTCACTTTATTTGAATGTGGAAAAACTGTTGAAGTGGAAGTGAATGAATAGTAAGGCAATAAATCTGAAAGTGAACATCAAACTATAAAAAAAACTATACATGAGGGCGATTTCATGACATGCATTATTAAGTCAGTATATCACTTATGAAACTTAGCATATTGACTACTTGCCGCTATTACACTTGACTTGTACTGACACCAATAATGTTCCACCGCTGTCACTAATGGACCAAACAGAAAAATCTATCTATTTAAAACAGGCTATTAATCGGTTAAATTTTTCTCAAATGATGTGAATAGAAATATGCAGATTCAGCATTAAACTCAGCTTCTTATTCTTCTTGTGTTGTAAATCTACCCTGATTTAATGTTTTGCAGAACTGCTTTGAGCTTTTCATCCCTGACAACAAGGATCAGGTGATAAAAGCTTGCAAGACGGAGGCAGACGGTCGTGTTGTCGAGGGCAACCACACCTTCTACCGTATTTCTGCACCCACTGCTGAGGAGAAGGATGAATGGATGAACAGCATCAAGTAAGTGCTGATTACTGAATCGTGATTTTTTTATTTTTTTTTGAGCCACTCTGACTTGTACAGTTGCGGAAAAAGTTATTAGACCATCAAAAACAATAGTTATACAAACCAGTACTAACTCCTGTATCATGTCATTAAAACAGACAGAAATGGAAACATGGAATGCCTAAAAGCACAGTTTTGGGTGGTATAATGCTATAGCTATAGTCATTTTTGGTTTTTACTCAAGAAAACGGCAAAAAGGACCCTGGCTCAAATCCTGCACCAGACCTTTCTATGTGGAGTTTGGATGTTTTCTCCAGTTTCCTTCCACCATCCAAACACATGCACTGATAGGTTAAATAGTTAATCTAAATTGTCCATAGGTGTGAATGTGAGAGTGATTGTTTGTCTATATATGTTCAGCCCTGAGATGAACTGGAGACTCATACAGGGTGTACCCCGCCTTCACCCATTGTAGCTGGATTAGGCCCCCAATGACCCACATGACCCTGGTGAGGATAAAGCACGTTCAGATGACAAAACCAAGAAAACCATGGAAAATGAATAGATATCAGTTAGGAAATAAAATTTTTTGTTGTTGCCATTATAACTCTCTACATTTAGTTTCACCAGGCATTAAAATAAACAAGAAATTGAACAACAATAAACTAGTACGTAAGTTTATTTTCTATCTATTGTGGCAAACGTTAAAATTCACAGCATAAAATGAACAAAAACTTGAAGATGGGTCTTTAATAATTTTTTCTGCGACTGTATGCTTTGGTTTGTTTTATGTGATTTATAGCTAATATCTAATTTTGGCAGCCAAAGCCAAACTCTTCTCCTGTATATTGAACATGTCCGCTTCTCCCTGGTGTTCTTCTGCTTTCGTGCCCACAGAGCTGCCATCAGCAGGGACCCTTTCTATGAGATGCTGGCAGCCAGAAAGAAGAAAGTGTCATCCATGAAGAGGCACTAGAGTCGCTCAGCATTCCCAACGTTGCACTTGACAGAGTATGTGGGTCTGGGTATCTGGGCCAGAGCAGAATCCACAGCCTGCGTCTGCCTTTGACTTCTCCAGGGGTTTTGTCTAGAATACTACATACTAGTTCTGGCTTTGGGACTCTGCAGGCCAGAAGCACAGGAAGCATGCTGGGGTTTCTAGATAAGAGTCAGGGCCAAAGTCTCCTGTAACCTCCCGTCTGTCTGTTTCCTCCTCGGCTTTGTTTGTGTGCTCTCTGTCTATGAAAGGAAACGTTACTGTATAATTCAGTAAAATGCCCTTTGGAGAGTTCCTTCATGCTTTAAACATAAACAACGCGCAGATGCTCATGCAAACTCCTTCTAGCACACGCCGTTAAAACTCAGCAGGTCTGACCCAGTGTGGAACCCAAACCAAAATGTTTCTCGCTTTCTAAATGAAAAGACAGTTTCTGACGTGCTTTAATATGTTTTAGTAAAATATGTCTATTTTTACAGCTTTTATTGTCAATTCCTCTAAGTCTTTTTCTTTGCTACTTATTTTTTTTCCCCTCTCTTTCTTTATTATTATTATTATTAATCTTGCAACTGAAACTTGGGTTGTAATTTGTCAACTGTTAGTGATTTTATATATATATAAAAAAATTGAAAACAAAAAGTTCTCTGTCAAAAAAAGTTGCCACTCAGGAGATTGTTCCAACATTTGGAAACTTTCCATGTACGGTTTGACGTGGATCCTGTTCACAGCGCGACAGCCATGCGAGGAATGAAAGCCTCGTCTGTTTCTCAGACTGAACTGTTTTTGTAAATGTGGGACACGGTGCTGCAGGTGAGGGCGTCTGGACAGGGTCTCAGTTTAGGATATGGCTTTCACTGTTCATTTCCTGAAGGTCCTGGAGATGCATCGTGGGGATTTGTGTCTTCGAAAGGGACTAGTGTTTGTTACTGTGGCCCTCTTGTAGGGGGTTTAATTTGTCTGGAAAACACATCTTTTGTCCCTTTTACCCAAGTTTTTTTCTTTTTTTAATCTTTGTCGCTCTCACTTTTATCTGAAACCACTTTCCTTTACTGCATCATACAAGAAGCAACTAAAGAGTTAGAAAATGGACTTTACTGCACAGTGCCTGGTGCTCTAGGTTAATATAATGAGAATGCTGCTGGTTAGCAACAGTAATTCGGTTACTTCTTCCCAGTCAAACAAATTGTAATCTGTTTCATACCTTTTTTTTTTTATTAAGATATTTGTTTCTATGTAGATGCTTACCTATTTAATGGTAAATTAAATCATGTCAGACCAACCTCATTAAGCGTTGTACAATACTGCATTTTAAATGGCTGTCATAACTTATGTGCGCTTCTAGATGTTTATGCATAAGACATGATACTGTGTTTTACATACTGTTGTAGAGGCTTTAAAGCGGCACAAATAAAAAATAAATCACCTGTGGCTCATTAAAAACTGTGCCGCTATAAGAATGGGCTGTCCGTGTCTCAGGATCCAAAGTGTGATGTGAAATAATATAAAAACTACTTGTCAGGAATGTAATGTGGTAAACCCAAAGATGGGAGGAGGCAGGATGGCTCATTGGTCACATCGATGCTGTGTTTATGTCAGAGTTTCTTTGTAAAAACAAAAAAACTTCAAGATTCAGTTTTGCCAATGCAGTCTGTGTCCGTCGCACATTTTGTTTTTCACTCTCGTCCTGTCGTTTCTTTTCTCATGTGCCTGCTGTGCATTACTCCAACTACCTGCCTCTTCCTGTTTCCCACTTCTTCTTCTCCTCTCTCAGTGAACTAATCTTAGAGAAATAAGGATAAAAGCAAAACAATCATAAATCTAGACAGTATTGGTTTATTTATCAAAGTTGTACATACTTAAATGTATAGTGGGTAATTGTCTTAATTTTTGTGTTTTTGAGTTCTTAGTTGTGCCATTTTCTTTTGTTATTCTGTTCAATAATGTTTGATTTAAGATTTTTATCATGAACATTTAATCAAGCTGAAATAAAGACAGAATTGTCACAATACTCGATGCAATTGCTTTTATTGAAAATGTAATGATTAATTTGTCAGTTGTATAACATCTCCAGCAGGGGGCAGTGTGTACTAAGGACAGCTGCAGAACCAAACAGCTGTATTGCATCTATCAAGGAAGGCTAATGTTTATTTTATAAGTGGTTTATTATTAATATTAATTTCAACCTAATTACAGTGCTCTGAAAGCAATCCCTAGTCGTAGCATTTGTTAAATGGCCATAAATGCTGAAACATCCACATGAGGCCAGCTTTGGAGAGGAATCATTCCTTTGCTATGAGTCAGGTTTTTGTCCAAAGTTTGCATCTCCTCAACCACATTTCACCCCTCTCCTCTTAATGTTTCAATGTGGCCTTTATTTACAGCTTCATAGCATTTAATCTTTTCACAAGCTTGGATTTAAGGTATTTATGGCACAAATGTCAGTGCAGTGGGGAAAGGTCGATATTTACAAGTGAATATGTATCATATTAAATGATGCCTGGAAAAGCAATCAATAGAAATGACTTTTTCTCAATGGAAGGAGCATACAGGAAATATAACAGCATAGATGCAGTTTGACGGAAGGCATGTTTGGACTCTGTGGGAGGACTGGGATACTGTTGGAAAAGAGAAATAAAACACTGCCATGTCTCATTCATCTTTTGGTTTGCAGGTCTGCAAGTATAGCTCAAGTTTTACAAGCTATTTGCCTTATATGGAGAATACTTCATCCTGTTATTTTCTTGAAATTTCAGAGAATAGAGTCTTATTGAGAAGTTTCCAAGAACACCTAAGCCTACGGTTGTTATAATAGGGCTATATTACCATGGAATGGAAAATTAAGTTGCAGCAAAAGTCAAAATACCTGTTATAAGATGTAAGTGTTGACTCAAATGTCAGGTGATTTATCTCTTTGTTATTCTCAATTCAAAGTCCTTTGCAGTCTGGAACTTTTTTTTTTTTTTTTTTTTTTTTTTGCACAACCCCAAATAGGACAAAACAGGCCTGCATTGAACTAGAAATGAAAAGGGAAAGCAATGATACTTTAAATATATCTGTATCACATTGCAGACACTGTGAAGATAATATGTTTCTTTTTTGTGTTTGTTTTTTCATATAGTTTTGCAACATTTTTATGAAAAAGTAATATTTTCAACTTTATAATGTCACCATTTTGGTCATAACTTTACATACTTTTATGGACTGAAGACAGAGTGAAGAAGTGTTTAGTGTGAACTTGTTCTGTTCTTCCTGCAA
Source organism: Siphamia tubifer (assembly GCA_020466265.1). NCBI lineage: Eukaryota > Metazoa > Chordata > Actinopteri > Kurtiformes > Apogonidae > Siphamia > Siphamia tubifer. The sequence goes on along the minus strand of CM035790.1, from coordinate 28,539,903 downwards.
ACACATGTTAAAATATACAGCAGTATAGGGTGTTATTTGTTTCATTATTTATTTAGTGTTTCAGAAATGTACCACAAATTCTCTGTTAGTTCAGTTCTAAATATTTGAGCATAAAATTCCTGTAGAACTTATAGATTTCCAGTGAATGTTGGTCCCTCCCAGATACCTCAACACTTCAGGACACAGTCGATACAACTTGTTTTTGACCACAGTAGAGTCTGAACTGACGTCTGTGGATCTGATTCCATATTGTAGTGTTTGTTAAAAGTTTGCTGCAGTAGTTCTGTTTCGATCAGCTGTGGAGGAAGGACATAGTGTTATCTAATCTAAGGGTTTTGAAATCACTATGTTCAGCTTAGACTTGTGTCCTTGTCCTTTATGCACTGATATACACAGTCATTACAAAATGTTTCAGCTGCAACAAGTTCTTTAACTGATGCAGTAAGTCCTCACATCTTCAACGACAGAGAACATCGAGATTGGACTGTTTCAATGAACTGAGGTCATGTGGTGTGATGAGTCCAGGCTGACCTTGTTCCAGAATGATGGATGCATCAGGATGAGAAGAGAAGTGGATGAAGTGATTAGTGCCTACAGTGCAAGACTGTGTGGGCAGTTTTATGGTCTGAGGTTGTTTCAGCAACATTATCAGAATATATATTATTCTGCAAGTGTGTGTCAAAATGATGCTATAGTGAATATGTGGTATAATCAAAGCTAAAGACCAGACATTGTACAATCACAATCAGATTCCTTAAACATTTGGATTCTTCTCTACATCATCCAAATTCCACACTTTTGTTTCTTTCAGGAGCATTGGTTGTAAAGCTTTAAATAGTTTCCTCTTACATTTACTGTTATACTGTTGGTCCTCTTTGCTCCTATAAAACACATGACCTGCTGTACTGTTGTAATCACAATCACTATTCATGTCACAGTGAATCATTTTAATTCATTACTAGCCTTACAGGTGTCATTCCACTGAAAGCCACTTTTCCACACTCCTTTTGAAATCTGATTGGTCACCCCTGAGTTACCAACACGTTCTGCCTTTGAAAGTGGTTTGTCACCTCCACTGGCTGCATACTGCATTCACAGAAAACAACAAGAGGGACAAGGGACCCAGAAAAAGCCACTCCATCTGACGTTAGACTGACTTTAGCGTCACCCACGTGGGGTTAAACCCGTCCCCGGCAGCTAATCTGAAGTAGCATTAGCATTAGCATCTAGAAGACTAGACGGAGCCACAGTAGTTGCTGCACAAACTTGGGGGGGAAATGCCGGATCAAACTGGTTCATGTTCTGTGGAAATAAACCAAGTTTTTTTCCCTGTACATTTTCAAAACAAGCAACTGCACGAAACCTAGCTAGATACTAGTTGGTTAAAGGTAAATACATACACGGTGAGAGGGGAGGGGGGAGTGTTCCTTCGCATTCTGAGCCAATCAGAGACGCCTCGTGACCGCGTATAAGGAAGTACCGGTAAACTCTGTTGTTCGACCTCAAGTGCAAAAACAGCTGGAAACAAAGCAATCTGGACGTTTTCAATGTATTCAATAACAATGGAGAATATAGCAATGTTAATGAAATAACCATGGAATGACAGCTTTAAAATTTTCATGTTTCACTTTTTGTCTTTAGGGTCTTCATGGGAGGAATTTTACAAATGAAACCAATCACACACAAAATGAAAAATGTTGCATGCACTAAAGTAATATTCAAGTCAGAATAATTTTTAACATCATTGCTGTTTTTTTGTTTTGTTTTTTTTTTACATTTGCATTTGTTCCAGTCTGTTCTGATTTGGGGTTGCATGCTGTATATGTCAGACAAACACTGTAGTTCAAGGAATCCTTTCAGGTGCAAAAGCACTTTCTGTAAAATACTTGTTTTTCACAGAAAGCCTGAGTTGTATGCAGGATATTGCATTTGTACATGCTGTACACTGTTCCTGGAGTAATATAATTACAGGTGCAATTAAACCATAAATAACTGTAGCTGTTATTTTAGGATTAAGATCTCTAAATGCTGAGATTAAGACCAACTCATATGTTCACAAACTCTAGGGCTAAATGAGCATATTTATATATTTTACGCCAGGACATAGCATGTGGTGTTTTGAAATATGGATACAAATGAAATAATGTCTTCCAGATGTGTACTGAAAACAGACCTTGTATAAATTCTCCACAACAAGATTCCTGCCTTGTATCTTTGTTTTGTGATACCCAATGAACAGAGTTTGTGTTGCCTTTGAAAAAGAAGATGAAGAGTGTTGAAAAATGCCTGTAATCAACTTTGCACCACTGAAGTCAACATTTTGCACCACTCCTGTAAAACGAAATGATAATGACATTTTTGAGAATTACAGGGCCAAGGAGGTGACCATGACTGATGGGAAATGAGAGGCATGTTGCCACAGCACGAGAGAGAGAGAGAAAAAAAAAAGCTGAGAAAAATGTAAGAGAATGCGTGGCAGTGAGGTAGAGGGGGGAAGTTTTGTTTTCGACCCTGTGTGCTATTCTTTACTACTCATATTTCTCACTGCCATGTGGATAAGCAGGTTCTTGAAAGAAAAGAGAGATTGAGCCTTGTGTGCATGAGAGCGGAACGTGATATAAGTCAGGTTTATTAGTCCTGACCAACAATGAGGGAACAATAGCAGGAGGGAGCACACACTGAACAGAAAGGAGATCCTGGGAACAAACTGTTCCTAAAAGCAATTATCCTGTTCAAAATGATAAAAGATTTAGAGAACATGATATAAAATGGCATTACATACGTGACCTCATTGAACCAGACTGAAACACATATCAGACCACCCCACTGAGTCATGCTGTCATGTCAGGCCTGTTTGCTGAGCTGCCTCCACTGTGGTTATGCTGATGAAGGGGAAAGGCCTGGGCCTTCTGCAGCTTTCATAGGCCAGCGGGATTCTCCGTCTCCTCCAGTAAGTGGAGACATGTGAGACCAGTCAGGCTTCAATTAGGCCCAGACTGTTTCCCAGAAGCGCTAGAAGCCTCCCCCTGCCGCTTAGCCCACCGCGATGGGAGAAGGGTGCACCCCACAGTGTCCGAACCTGACCTCAGCTGGCATGAGAGAGACTCTTTCTTATGAGGAACGCGACTCATGCAGGCAAAGAATGTTACACACACATAAACACTGTCACGCAAATGCACAAATGCAGTGCAGCTTGGTGGACGCAGTTCACAGCTGCGTAGAATTTTCATGTCTCTTGGTTTTCTGCTTTGCATAAAAATACCATGATAATTTCTATTAAAACAAAAAACAAACCAAAAAAAAGTGCACTTAAAAGTGGACATCTATGGGTTTAAAGTTGTCAGTAACATGAGTCATCTTTGTTCTTCAACAATAACATGACGACTGGCTGTCAGGAGTGATTCAAAAAGCAGCATCCCACCAGATCTCTCATAAAACTACTGTGACATTCATGCAAATGCAGAAAATGATGCACAACAGCAAACGAAAGCCAGCTGCAGCTCACACATACCAAGAAAAAAAAAAGGAAAAGTCTTCTTTTTTTTTCACACCGGTCACACAATAGAAATGAACGAGCAAAGAAATGGTGCAACATAACAGACAGTACTGTATGTGCACTGGTTTAGGTGCACGTTCACCTCTAGTGCATCTGTTTTGACAAATGTGTTGTTTTAACAGCAGGATAAATCCAGCTTAAATCACCCCAGGAGTTATTTTCACTGCTCAGAAAAAAACCCAAATTCATCCAAGGGGCAGGATTTCTCAGAAAGGGAGTAAAACACAACTGTAACAAAATCTTACCCTCCCTCTTGTATTCCACTATCTTCTCTTTTTTATTTTTATTTTATATCTCCTCAATTGCTCTTTACCCTCTACCATATTGTTATATAACCTACAAACACTGCATTTATGATATAATAACACCTGCTGCTGGTAAACCACCTGCTTAGACTGAAGTCATAACGGTAATGTTTATGGTAAATTGTTTAAGATTGATTTACACAAGTTCAATGTATTTTAACATAGACATTCATTGGGGAAGAAGAAGTTGCCTAAAAGATAATTAAAAAAAAGTGTACAAAAGGAAGAATAAAGAAAACCAATTCATTTTATGGTGTTAATAGCTGCTTCACTGAAAGGTGAGTGTATTTTTAATCAGTCCTAAAGTTGACTGACTGCTGTTTGCATGTGAAATTAAAGGTGGATAATTATTTTAAGGCAGTGTTTGAACTCAAACATATCATATCTACTTGGGTTTGTATGTAGATGTTATCAATTTCCCTTGTAAAACTGCTGTTCATAGATGACATAGTGACCTATATACAACAGCCTTAATGGTAAATAGTCAGGAAACAATGGGCTCTTTAACTCTCATTCCTGTTACTCTTAAACCCTCAGCCAACACGGAGCTCAACTTTATGGCCTGGTTGATTCAAGATTGAAGAAGTTTATTTGTCATTTGTGCAGAACAGTTGTAAGTGAAAGTCGTGTGTCACTTATTAGATTCACTGTGAATGATTTGACAGATATTGTGTGATCAAAATATGACCAAATGAGAAAAAAAAAAGTGAAGCAGTCAACTAAAGTATAAATCTAAGTGTTTGTTTCTTAATGTAATCTTTGAATGCTATTGGATTTGACTAAATAGAATGGTGTTGAAAGAGAGACACTGTCTGGATCCTGCATAAATTAGATTTACTGGAAACAAGAATCAACTCTTTTCTTGTCTACGGTAGCTTTGGACGTGGTGAAATGCAGAATTTCGTGTGCAAAGACAGAGGCTTCACAGTTGTTTGTCCCAGTGTGGGAAAAATGTGAGTGTGGTATTTTCTGCACATTCACTGAAACATGGGTGGCCTTTGTGCTGAAATAAAAGCAAGTTTCTTTGTGTTTTTACTGGAATTTTTGGATTTATCTCACATCTTAATGGAAATGTGCTGTATATTATCTCCTGCACATTGTGGCTTATTGCGTCGCTCAGTAAATACAGATATGGAAGCATCTCAGATGAAAACCCGATGAGAATCAGTGGAAGTTGGATAAGTGGGGAGTGATTTCTGGAACAGGCAGATTGTTTGTTTACATGCAGGTTGAAGGTTGGGACAGGCTGTTCCCTCTTTCCAAGATTTCCAGCGAAGACCGGGAAAAGAAGGAAAAGAGGGCCGTGGTTTGGAGCAGCTCCAGAAGAATTTCCTGTCTACAGGGAGTGCCCTGCAAAAGGGGGGACAAAAGGAAATGCCTTGAAGTGCGAGAAAGGGCCTTGTAGTGTCCCTTCTGCTCTCTGATCCAGAACCACTTCACTAGATGTGCCATTATTTTTCTCCATTTCAATGCCTTCTGCTGTAAAGAACTGCTCTTTGAGAAGTAATCAGAGTACAAATCTCGAAGGCTTCGCAGACAGGATATCCCTCTGTTAGGCCTCTAAGTAACACTGCATTGCTGTTTTCAAAGGTCACGGTGCCAGAGCGGAGGAGTCGTAGATCTAAGATGCAGAGCTTTTGTAGGAAAAAAATTAGATGATTGCTGCTACTTTTCAAAGGAACAAAGAGATTAGAGTCAAGAAAGAGAAAAGCAGATCTATAGATGACATTTGATGAGAAGTCTCCATTTCAAAATCACTGAAACACTCATGAAGATGAAAGAAACCTCCTGGAACATGCTCTTATACTCTGAATAAGCACACCTGCATGACAAACAATAGGCCCCATTCAACACAGCTGATAATTTGGAGTGAGTTTATAGTCCCTCTGATATGACCTCATTGTGTCTACCCTCAAGATGTTTCGTGCAAGGTCATCGCAACGCAGTCACACACATATGGGTTCATTTATGGGTTTGAGGGAAGAGCTAGGATAAAAGCTTTCCTCTTGGTTACTGATGCATGCTGGGTAGTATTCCGAAACATCTGCGACTGAATGAGTCAGTCCCTTTCGACAAGTCTGGAGAGTGAAAGGAAAGGTGAGTTAATAGTGAGAACTGAACCATCAGGACATGGCTCTTACTTCCAGGTAAAGTCCCTCTAATTCACCTAAATGTCCTGGTGCTCAGCCTTGGCATGCATCGCTGGCAGCTATCGGGAGTGTTATCTGAACAGCAACCACAAAAACCTGTGTGTGAACATTGCACATACACACTAAATCTATCCGGAAATGTCAGCCTGCTTACTGGCACAGCTCAGGATCAAGTTACTGCTACTGTAGTGTTATAGAGGAAGTGTGCATGTGTCTGGTGTTTGCATGTTCATAAGAGGAAAATGCATACTCTTGAAGACGGACACATTCCTCTTGTATTTGCATGTAGAAAACACACACACACACACATAAGGGTTTTCTGTGCAAACACACCCAATACGTATGTTGGTTTTAGTTGCATGCCACTTTGCTTGAGCCCATTTTAAACAAGGTGCTCTCAGTTAACAGCGTCCCACAGCCAACCTGCTATTATAGTGTAGACAGATTTATTACCATCTGCCCAGTGACATCAGTTAGCTATTTTGGGGGTTTGTGGGAATCAAAGTCCATTCTGAAGATCCCGATTATGTCACTGGCCGCTTCGTTTCCAAGCATTTGATACTGATAAACGGAGGGTGGCGGCAGCAGCAGGCGAGTCGAGATGCACCGGCGGGCCTTGTATCAGTCATATTATCCACCATGATGTAAGGAACAGTATTTGATCATGATCTAGACAATGGCCTTTTACAAAGACGGAACAATATGTGCCGCTTTTAGATGCACCTCGTGCCATCATGTACTGGGTTGGAATGTTCAGACATAAAAGAAGGACAGATTGTTATCATTTTTTCTATTATTATCTTTATTGGTGTTTCCTCTAGTTTACAAAACATATGACTAATAAATAGTTTTAAAAAGAAATTGAAACGGACTCGCAGGAATATAAAAGAGTTGTCATATATTTATAATATACGAAAATGTGTCTGTAATCCAATGGTTCCCAAACTTTTTTGGCTTGTGACCCCATTTTAACATGAAAAAAATTCTGGTGACCCAAGATGTTTAAAACTGAGATTTTTTTTTCTTTTTTTTAAAATTAATTGTTTTTTGGGGTAGCACAGGCAGAAGGACCCTGGTTTGATTCCCACACCGGACCTTTCTGTGTGGAGTTTCCATGTTCTCCTGTTTCCTCCCACCATCCAAACACATGCACTGATAGGTTAAGTGGTTAATATAAATTACCCATAGGTGTGAATGTGAGAGTGATTGTTTGTCTATATATGCATTGTAGCTGGATTAGACCCCCAGTGACCCCTGTGACCCTAGTGAGGATAAAGTGGGTTCAGATGACGAGACAAAGTGGTTTTTGATTATGTAGTTTACTATAGTATGTTCCAAATAAATGTTAATTTCAGATGATATTTATTCTATATAATGTATATTATTATGGACAGAGGCAGAAAAGCCAGGTGTAAATTACTGCACAATGTAGGAATTTTCTTTTCTTTGGTCAAGATAAGTATATACACTCAGTCCAGCTTGTATTTACAGGGTTGACAATTAATACTGAAAAAAAATATAACTCAAACTATGAATTATGTAAGAGCTGCAGCGTCAGACATCCACCATAATGAACATTTGACAGATAAACAGTAGCACAGTGCTTCACTTTCAGCGTCACAGTTTGTCATGTCTTTCATAGATACCATAAAAGAACCATGTTTTTTAGGAGTAAATTATTATTATTATTAGTAGTAGTACTAGTAGTAGTAGTAGTATTACTAATTACTAGAAATTTCAGGTAACACCATTTGAATTTCAGCCAACCCCAAATGGGGGTCCCAATCCCTATGTTTAAAACCACTACTGTAGTCCTTTAAAACTGTAAATAGACATGGTATTCTATGTATGAGCTGACAACTTTTAAACATATAACTTGCCAGTAAATGTTGAGATAGTTGTGCTTAGTAACCACATCTAACACACTGTGGCTCAGGGTGGGAAAAAATGACACACTACAATAAGGCACAGATGACGTTCGTAACATTCACTTCTTTCTTTAGCTTCTTCCTCAACATCATGACTGTGCAATCCAAGTGACCGAATCACTCTTCCCAGAATGTACATTTCCTGTATCAGTTTTCACAAGTTAACACTAAATGTCAAAATTGTCATTGCCACACTGTGTCAGCTGTGTCATTTGGAAAGGAAAGTATTTTGAAACCCAGCTATATGTCTCAGAGGAGATCGCCTTGTGATGCCAACTTTAATAATAGCCCCAGTTCTCTGTCACATGACTACTAAAATATTGGTAAATGACCCACATGCCCTTCCAGTTTAAACTTATCACAATAGCACAAGACGTTCCCTCTATTGTCTCACACAGGCTTTACCAGGAAAATAAAACCAGAGTAAACAAAACAGATTCTGGAAAACTGCCCGTATAATCAAATGAGCACTTTTACTGCAGCTCTCCTGTTGCCACATGGAAAGCTTTTCCCATCTTCTTCTCCTCTAGTTAACGTATAGAAGGACATAATTGGCACTGGCTCTGTCGGCGAGTGTGGTGTAATAAAAAATACTGGAACGGTGCCTGCGACTGAAAAGATAGGTGATCAATAACTGGCAGGACATACATACTGTACAATACTGCCAGACTGGATCATATAAGGAAATAATATTAACAGCTAGGGTGAGATATGTGTATTTTTGTGGAATATTGGTGCATTATTTGAATAATATAATAGACTTAAAATCATTACACATACCTATACTATAGTAGTTACAGTTAAATGTCTTTGTAGATTAGAATATGGGCGTGAAAGATAATGTTAATGGCTCTGTTTATAGCTCTTCCCAGAAGGCAATTGTGACAGTTATGATTCTTGTGGCCAGAAATAGGTTTTGTCTGACATGCACGGAGGACTGTCACTCCAAACGACACTGACAACTTTCACATGCTCTCAGTCAAGTTGCAACCAGCCAAGGAGAGAGAGAGTGCACACAGATTTAATTTGAAGTCGTGTGTGCAACTATCGTAAGACAATGCATTATACTGCGAATAAAAGTATTGAAAATAATGTTCAATGAATACCTGGCATAAAAAAAAGCATGTACAGTCCTGGACAAATGTCTTGTTGCATAAGTGCACAATGGTGAAAATATGTTATATTTTCATTTCTGATTATGTAACAACAGGGCAGTTTCTTGATATAGGCAAACTAGGCAAATGGGCCCCGAAGCTTAGAAAAGTTTAAATATAGTGCTTTCATCTGTCGCTAACTCATGTGTTCATTACTTTCCTTATACACATAAATATACACAAAACATAGCATATAAAAAATAAACTACAATGATAAGCTATAGCTAGCATCTTTGCGATATTAGCTCGTATTTGTCACACAGTTTGTGACGTAGTGACCACCGATGGGTATGATGGTAATGATTGACAGTTACCCACCTACACTTCCTGTTAGCCAAAGTATTAAACAAAACACACAGAAATGGCATCAGAAAGAAGTTATCACAGCCGTGGTTGTATTTTTTATTTATTTATTTTTTTTTTTTAATAAATACTCCGAATCTGTTTTATAAATTGACATATAGAGGACTGTTGTTTTGACTGTTTGTTTGTTTGTTTGTTTTTTAGGTGTTTTTTTTTTTCAATTTAGCTTGCCTGAGTGGTTCAACTTAAGATGTTTAATAATAATAATAATAATAATAATAATAATAAAAATAATAATAATCATCATCATCATCATCACCATCATCATCATCATCACAATAATAATAATAATAATACCTCAAAGTTGTATAGCGCTTTTTTGGACACTCAAAGACGCTTTACATAACAGACAACAAGAAATGTATTAAAAATAATTAAATATGTAAAATAAGATAAGATGAAATAAAATCTAATTAAATAAATAAAAAATACATTTAAATTTATAACTGTAGCCTGTTTTGTCTGAAGTTGAATAGATTTTGGAGGAATCTCTTCATCACAGTTTGACAAACTAGGGGCCCTCAAAGAGCATTTTATTTTGGGCCCCCATGAAGTTAGAAACGGCCCTGTGTAACCAAGATCAGCAATGAGTCAAAATAATTATAAAAAATGAAAAATTCTTACATGTGAGGAAACCAAAATGATCCACAGTTTAAGTGCAACAACTCTTCTGACAAATGATCAAGATCTTAAAGTCCACGTTTCCTTGTGAAGTTGCATTTTGATTGATTATAATTTGTGTCAAACTTTTTGTCCTTTTATAAATTGATTTGTTCATCATTATCAAGCAATAAATATTTATGAAATCTTTGAAATGTCCTTTTGGTTGAATATAAATACAGATACTTAGGATGATTATGAGTTATAAATAATTCCAGTGGGTTCATTTGCAGTCATGTTCCTTCATGTATTATCTGACGACACTTTATCCTCACTAGGGTCACGGGGGGGGGGGGGGGGGGGGGGTCATTGAAGCTTATCACAGTTACTTAGTCCATGCAGTCACAGTCCTATCACAGTCAAAGTATTAGCAGTTATAAATATGATTTAAAACATTTGTTCAGGACTGTATGTATTATGAACAAAATGTGCAGTAGTTCTAGTATAGTATTCACTGTCAATGTTTTACTATTATATGTTTACACACTCATTTTATTGCTGCTTTAACCTCCATGGTGTGCTTTGCTGCTCTTGATGTTTCAGCTCCACTGTAAAAAAAAAAGTTATTTTCATTAGTTAATAAGTAATGTGTTAATTTATGTATACTTTAATAAGCATCTACATTTGAAGTTCTGGAAAATTGTATTTTTTATTTTTAAGTTTCATTAACTTAAAATAATTGAGGTAATCGATTGCCTTACATTTTTTGAGTTCTGCTAACTTATTCAGCTTTACAGTGTACATTTGATTTAATTGTTAACACAAAAATTAATCCACTAACTCCACACATACAAACATAGGAACATCCAAACTCTCACCCACTGGTGTTGGAGTTGAACCCTGGATCGTCTTGCTTTGAGGCATGAGTGCTAACTACACAAAAACACAAAACTCTTCTCAAGTAAACAATGTTGTATTGTATTTTCACTGAAAGTTTTTTTTATGTTGCAGTTTTACAAGTTTTTGCTGTTAATTCTACAGTAATTTTTTACAGTGTGGAGTTCATTTGTACTAGTTTTCATGTGATTTAATGTACAGCAATGCATCATATGTATGTAGTATGTGGTCCTGTCAGAATCAGCCCTGTTTGCATCTGATCAAGGTGTGTATTTTACTTAAGGAAGAGGAATATTTAAATATTTAAAGCATTGGCACTTTTGGAGATTTGTGCACTATAAAAAAATCATGTTGTTTTTACAGTAGAAAACTGGCATCTGTGGTTGTTATAATAATAATAATAATAATAATAATAATAATAATAATAATAATAATAATAATAATAATAATAATAATAATAATAATAATAATAATAATAATAATAATAATAATAAACATGAAATTGTAAACAGATGTACTAGAGTAACATATGGAATTAACATTTTAAACATGTAAATGTAATATGAAATCTAAAAAAAACCCTAAGATTTGAACTGTCATCTCTTTGGTCATTGAACAACCATCAACCAACTGATTCACAGCCATCTGTTAGTTAACCTATTTAACATTTTAACTTGTTAAATGTTTACTTCTTTATTAATTTGGTATTTTTATTGTTTGGTGTCATGGTGGTCTTGCAATTTAAATGACACTATACTGTTTTCAATTTACCGTTTTATTTTCTCAAAACAATACAATTGTTAATTCTACAGTCATTTTTTACAGTGTTTATTTTACTGTGCAGGAAGACTTGAAATCTGTTTTCAAACTGTCAAACATTTCAAATGCTTGTCCTCCTAGCATTAGGGAAATATAATGTAAAATGAATAATAATTAAACACCCTTCCTCATAAAGTTACAGTAATAATCTGTGGCACAGTTACGTAATAACTAAGTGTGAAGCCAAACATTAATGACAGAAATGAACACAATGTTCTTGAAGGAATTTATTACATCACTTTGTGTTTATGGGGAACATTGCAGATATCGATCTTACAACAGTGAAAGATGAGAATATAAACGTCAGGATTTTTTGTTTTTTGAAGTTTTTGAAGGAATGTATTGTGAAAAACTGTAGCCACTAGGTATTTGTGGTTGTTGTTTTTCCATCCGGGTGATGACACTTCCCATAATTCACAGACGCACAAAGAGCGACATTGACAGCAACACACAGAGAAAGACAGAGGGAGAGAGAGAGAATGAGAGCGAGAGAGAGAGAGAGAGAGAGAGAGAGAGAGAGAGAGAGAGAGAGAGAGAGAGAGAGAGAGTTACCAGGAAATTATTACTGTGCGATTTGTAATCACATAGAAGTGGTCTTGCTCAACTAAAAAGGAAGTTTTACAGAAATACATCTGTGAATGGCATCTCTACAACAGAATAGAAGTTATATATGAATGAGGTATATTTAACAGGAAGTATATATACATTGTAAATTAATCAAAAATGGAAACAGGAATTAGATCAGATTGAATGATATCCCAGAAACCATCCTCCATATCTGTCATTATCTCCAGCTACAGTGATACATTTAGTTCCACAGAAAATTAACCACACTGTTTTACATGTCAGTGTTTCCTCATACATCCATTTATTTTTGGTGTCTTTTAAGAAGTTCAGAAAAAACACCAGCTTTGTGTGTGTGTAAGTCTTTAAAATTCGAAAAGATATTGTTCTTTTTTTTCAAATGTTGTTGATTCAACTTGAATTCTAGCCTTATTGTATTCAGCTGCGCAAACAATGAGCTTTATAATTACTAGCACCACAAATAATTTAATAAAACTGGCAAAACAGGCGACGTTCCTAAAAGATTGCCTTGTTCTCGTCACTGAAATTCTGCTCGGCTGAGCAGCTCAAAAATATTTGGTTGAATAACACTTTTCTGCATTTCATCCCTCTTCCTAGTTGAGTGGTCTGCTTTTTCCCCTTATGCCCACTGGGTTTACGGGAATCATGAGCTAGAGTAAATTTCTGAGTCAGTGTGGGAAAACCTAAACAGCTGCCTTTTCCACTAAACAGTGGTTTTCACCAATAAGCTATCATGCAAGAACATTTCATTCAATTCACTTTCAATTTATCTCTAAACTTCAACATATTCATTTATTTATGTCATGCTTGGTGTATTAGAGGGCAGAATAAAGTCATCTAAATCCAAATAAATGTCCAGATATAGGCATAAAATGAAAGAAAATGTGGTAGTTGGAGATTCTGTACGCTTAGTAGAGTTATTTTTTTTAAAGTTGGAAGGACTGAACATGCATAAAGAGGCCTCACATGAGTCTCACATGACTTCCCACAGCATGTTCATTTAGTTCACCAGCCTGTTCAATGTTGACCCAGCCTTCGGGTTTGCTTATGTTATACATTTTTTTACACTCCTGACGTATTAGGGGACTTACATGTACATTTTCAACATTTCCCTTCTTACTGTTCTTCTATTGAAAACGTTGTCTTCTGGGGAAATTACAGTTTAATTATATAAAAAAAAAAAAATACCACTCAGCTGTTGTAAAGGGCACAGTGGTTTCCATGGAGAAGTGTTGCGCTAGGATGTATTCTTTCCCATCCTAGGCCCGACGTACTGCTGCTTTCCTTCCATTGACTCCATTATTGTCCCTAGAGGGGTCTTAGATGCTGAATACATGCCTCATAATGATGACACAATAGATTTTCTGGAAACAACTAGATTATTACGAGGCTATCCTAGTGATTTCCCTTCCCCCTTATCCTGCTGGTGGTCTGAATCAGACAACACCTGACTCACCTCTGTGGATACAGCTGGCACTTACCAAAACCCATCAGGGTCTGTGGCGTCAATCTGTTACCCACAGACTCCTCCTTCTATAGTTATCTCTCAGTCGAGCTTTGATTAAACTCACGCCATACCAGATGTTCAGAGGAGGAATTAACTGGTCTATGTTGGGAACTTTTTTAGTTTTTTCTTTTGTTGTTTTATCCACACTTTTCACATATAGGCGACAGTATCCTATTAAAGCTGATGAGTAAATGAATGAGTTGGTCAAAGGAAGACACAGAGTCTAATATGACTCCATAAACAGACCTAAACCACCTGAAGCCGACTGTAGTAATGGCTGAGTCAGCAGGGAGGGAGCTGATGTGTGTGGTGTGAGCACTCCATCAGTCATAAGCATGTTGCTAAAGATCAGATTTTACATGGTATTTTTAAGTCACACTTCCCTTACACTCTGAAAAACTGATATAAAGTCATATTAATTCATGATAAAGACATTTTCAGTAAAAGTTAGATCATATTTGGAATAAAAGTGGGTGGGGGTCCAGTTTTATTCAGGTCTTTTTTGTGCCTTTGTTTCTTTTTGGTAAGGGCTTTGTAATTATAATCCATAAATGTGTCCTGGGAAGTTACTAGTGAAATAATAAGATGATGTTTATAACTAGAAGAATAGTGACTGTCATTATTATGGGGGGGGGGGGATCTAAAAATGACCAGAAATACAATGATAATAATAATGTGTTTTATTTAATTAGACTTTTCTTTGAAACCAGCTGTTGCAAGAGGGAAATAATAAAGTTTATATGTGCTTCAACCGCCCCCCCCCCCCCTCCTCCTCCTCCTCCTCCTTTACTATTTCTGGCGCCCTCTATGGGGAACTACACATGTGATTTCATATTAACTGTGAATTTCTCAGAAACTGATTACACTCACTATCTTGGTTATTCATTCTTTAATTTACAGCTGACCTTTTTCAGATTAAAAAAAAAAAACACCAAAAAGAATAACTGATTATTTAAATCTGGAAAAAAATTAATTTGATCTCTCTTTTTTTTTTTTTTTAATTATTATTAATTAATTATTTTATTTTATTTGTTTAAATAAAGTGTTTATTATGGTGACTCTAGGTTTCCAAAAAATGTAAATAGGTTTTGCTTGGAATCCTTAACTTCATTTTGGTGTAGCATAGGGGGGAGGGGACTTCTCATAGCAGGAATCCTTAAAAAAATAAATAAATAAAAGCTTACTGACAATGTGCCAACAGAGAGGACTTACCGGAATACATTGAGGGGGCGGAGTCTCCTCACAACTTATGAACACTTCTCCCTCCATGCGCAGCTCATTCTGAACGCACAGCTCTCACCAAGCAGCTCTCAGCTGTTACAAACCAGGAAACTACTTTTACAAGCTTTAGGTTTGTTCCCAAAATAACTCCTAAAGCATTTTGACTATTGTTTTTAGACACTTGAACACAACGAGCAGCATTTATCTGCAACATTTGGATTTAGGACAAGGATCCAAGGAAACATTAAAGGTGAGGATCTTTATTTTTTTAATCATCTCATTGTTACTAGTCTAGATGTGATAACTAATGTCGTTTTTTAAAAATCTAAATAAGGTATGTATATATATATATGTATGTATATTTTTTTAATATATTCAAGACGGTCATGGCATTTAAATTGCGCAATCAGGATTTACTGGAACTGACCGTGGTGCCTGAGTCCCGAGGGCAGATTACACACAAAAAGTTTTTCCAGAAAATTACACAAAGTCAAATAGAAACATTTGACTTAAACAAACCCTTTAAGCTGCAACTCCATTCAAACACACAAGGAGTTTGAAACATTTTATTTATTTAGTTACTTTTGCATTATTATTATATATATATATTTTTTTTTTTCATTTTTACCACAGCTGTTAAATGTACAGAACTTCCACATCTGGAAAAATAATCAAAGTTTCCAATAAAGCTGCATGAGTCCACGAGCATTACTAAAGACGTAATTAAAGCAATTCTAGACAAGTATGTGAGTGTGCAGCTGAAAAGTTTGCCTGGACATAATTGTCTTGTTTTTCCACTCTAACTCTAACTCCCTCTCTTGTCTCCTCAGGTGTTTGATTTCCAGACAGACCAGGACTCCTGTGTTCACCCAGACAGCTGTTTTAACCTCTGCTTGACCCCACCTCTGCTTGTTCTGTGTGTGTGGTGCCCAGAGCTCCCCATCCTGCCTAGAGTGGGGCACAGCGCCATGGTAACTCACAGCAAGTTTGACTCCGCAATGAGCAGCAGCCACTTGGACTCCAACATGCGGCTGCCTCACCGTTACAAGACTTTTAGCTCTAGAGTGCAGTACCAGATGGTCCTTTCTACGATCCACAAACTGCAAGAGAGTGGCTTCTACTGGGGCGCCATCAGTGGAAAGGAGGCCAACGCCATGCTGGCTTCAGAGCCCACTGGTACCTTCCTGATCCGGGACAGTTCTGATAACCGTCACCTTTTCACCCTTAGCGTCAAAACGGTGTCAGGCACCAAGAACCTGCGTGTCCAGTGTGACCCTTCCTCTTTTTTTCTGCAAACGGACCCTAAAAACATTCAGTCGGTTCCTCACTTTGACTGCATCCTCAAGTTGGTCCATTATTACATGCCTCAGAGCAAAGGGAACGCTCGCAGTGGGAGTACTTACTACATCTACTCTGGAGGGGAGAAGATCCCCCTGGAGCTAATCAAACCTCTCTCCTGTAGTTTGTCCACGCTGCAGCATCTGTGCCGAAAAACAGTAAATGGACACTTGGACATTTCTTCTAAAAGAGACCAACTTCCTCATCCTCTGAAGGAGTTCCTCCAGGAGTATGACGCTCCTATCTAGAGGCTTTGGACTGATGCTCTTGAAGGGGCAGAGACTAAAGTGAGGAAAGAACCAGAACAGCCTCAGCGTCATGTCTGAGGAGGCAAAGAGGCCAGGACTGAGCTTGTCCAAAGGAACAGTTCTGAACCTTGTGAGGTCCACATTTCAGGAAGAGAGACACTGGATTGAGGACTACAAAGAAGGCTAAGGCACACAGAGTTCTGCTGTGAACTGAGAGAAACCCCGTGGTTGCGCTTCTGCATCAGTGATGATGTACAACTGACTGAAAACTGAAGTGAGGTTCACAGTCAGCTGTGGAGATAACACGCAGGTTCCTTCTGCTGCTGCTGCTAAAGTGACGCTGTGCAGCTCACACACACATCAGCCTCTTAAAATCATCCATCCATTAAAGCTGCAACTGAGAATCACATATTTTGTTGATGTCGGATGATAATCACAGTTATATTAGACACGTCTGTCCAGCATCGTGGTGTAGCTGACCAAGTACTGTATTAGCTGGGAATACACAGACAAATGGAAACACAGATTAAAAATGACTGGACACTAGTTGCCTTTTGAGGCCATGTTTGTGCCAACCATGATGGGAAAGGGCTGAGCATTGTTTTTTAGAAGATGGATCGTGTGATATCATAAAATAATAAGAGGAATGTTTTTTCCTTTTTTTTTTTTTTACATAATAGAAGTTTTTTTGTTTAGTTTTTTCCTTTTTTTTTTTTGCCAAACTTGCCTGAACTAACTAGCTTGTTTGAGATGGAATATGACTGAACACAACAGGATCTCACTTGAGTTATTAACATTATAGATCCTGGCAAAACCTTAAGAGCCAAACTTTTGTACGACTGCAGTGGTGAGGATGTAAACTGTAAACACCAAAGGATGTATAGTAGTAGTGGCACAGACAGGATCCTCATTGTTTGCAAATGAATGTATTAAATATCTCTCGTCTCCAACTTTGGAGGACAGACAACACATATCTTATTTTCCTGTCTCTTTTTTAAAACAATGTTTACATGAGGGAAGATGAAATTGTAAATGTGTTTTAATCCTGTCTTTTATAAAGATGTACCTTTTGCCAGCCAAATCCACTGGCTGTGGATGCTTGAAGATATTTGAGAAGTTTAACGAAGCAAGCAGACTGATACAACTTTGCACTTATTTATATTTGTACAAACATTTCTTTAATTTATAATAAAGAAAAGCACTATTTTTTTATATGAATCTTGTCTCATTGTTTGATTTGTGTTGTGGCATAAAACACTGAATTGTAGGTTATCATATCATACTAGGTTAATTAGTTAAACTAAATTGCTCATAGCTGTGCATTTAAGAGTGATTAGTTGTCCGTCTCCATGTGTCTAAGTACCAAGATTAAATTAAAATGAGAAAATTTCCACTTTTACCTTCAGGTCACAACAGCTCTTTATATAAATTACACCACAAAGTACTTTAAACTATTAAAAATGTCATTAGTTTGGTTACATAAAACAGATAATAGCCTGTTTTTAGCTCATCATTCAAGGGTAATATTGTATCTCATTCAAATTTTCTGCACTGACAAACTTTTGTTATGATGAAAGTGATAAAGTGTTTCAAGAAAATACACCAGAACTCTGTATTAAAAAAAAAACAACACTTAACCAATCTTCTACAGAAGTACTGACGTGACTCATTAGTTTCTTTGGAGTTGAAGCACAACTGATAGGCTCCCACATGCATACACCAGTGACGCTACTTTGTAATGCAAACATTTGTAGTTATTCTCACACCCTGCACACAAACACCAGTGACACATGTTTAACGTATTTTCAGTACACGGGAACTTTAACACATGTTCTATTTTGACTTACAGTCAAACAGGGTGTTGTCAGATCTGTGGAACAATGCATTCTCAGGTTGAACCACAACGTGACGTGTGTGTGTGTGTGTGTGTGTGTGTGTGCACCTGCTTCATAATAGCTGGAACAACAGCCACATAGAGTAAAAAGCACAGACTTCACTCAGACACAGACACCAGACCAGTTGCATTAGAACTACATCAGTGTGCATCTGCTGTGTGAATTATTGTTGAGATTATTTTTAGAAAAACACATCCTGTGTTTCTTGGGCCTCTTTCCTTTGCAAAAGCTGTGCAGGCGTTTTATCTGATTCCATGTATGCACAGGTCGAGGAATATTTTTGCTTGATTATCTGCATGAAAATGGAAATCCCTTTGACCAAAACACTTGAACTGAATGTTTATTCCATGTGTTTGTGTTCATGGCCAAATATAGTGTTTCTGAGACGACCCCTGTTTTATTACATGGTTTATATAAAGGACTGTGACCTCAGTGACTGGGAGCAGAAATACATGCACAGTTATGATAAACTGCTGCAATGATGGCTGAACAGGAACCTGCAATAACATCCATATCCAACAGAAATACGGGAAGAAGCTCCTGCTTCCAAAGCACTTTACATTTGGTCAGAGAAGAAGAGGAATCACTGGAGGGTCTCTGCAGGGAGAGGACTTTATACATGAGGAAACTAAATATGTCTGTCTGTCTCTGTTTTTCTTTCCTTTCTTTCTTTCTTTCTTTCTTTCTTTCTTTCCTTTCTTTCTTTCTTTCTTTCTTTCTTTCTTTCTTTCTTTCTTTCTTTCTTTCTTTCTTTCTTTCTTTCTTTCTTTCCTTCCTTTCTTTCTTTCTTTCTTTCTTTCTTTTCTTTCTTCTTTCTTTCTTTCTTTCTTTCTTTCTTTCTTTCTTTCTTTCTTCTTCTTTCTTTCCTTCCTTTCTTTCTTTCTTTCTTTCTTTCTTTCTTTCTTTTCTTTCTTTCTTTCTTTCTTTCTTTCTTCTTTCTTTCTTTCTTTCTTTCTTTCTTTCTTCTTCTTTCTTTCTTTCTTTCTTTCTTTCTTTCTTTCTTTCTTTCTTTCCTTTCTTTCTTTCTTTCTTTCTTTCTTTCTTTCTTTCTTTCTTTCTTTCTTTCTTTCTTTCTTTCTTTCTTTCTTTCCTTTTTCTTTGTTTGTTTGTTTGTTTGTTTGTTTGTTTGTTTGTTTGTTTGTTTGTTTCTTTCTTTCTTTCTTTCTTTCTTTTCTTTCTTTCTTTCTTTCTTTCTTTCTTTCTTTCTTTCTTTCTTTCTTTCTACAGCACTAAACTCAGAAGGATTATTATAATTGTTTTAGAGCCAAGCATAAACCGGTCTTCATTCCAAAAGAACAAGTATTTCAAGGCTTTAAATATTTTATCATTCTTAGGAATATTCCATCCTACTTCAGAAATAACTGTCAGATGATTTATTGCTACAAAAACCTTTTTAAAACACAATCTGTTTTTCACCAAGCCTAAAAGTATAAAATATTGAAGATTAAATGCAGACAGATGAAAAAATAGCAAAAAAAAAAGTTCAGGATTCTTTACAAATATAATATAATGACTATTTGAGGTAAGATTAAAATGTAGAATAACTTGTGAACATGTGATGTGATAAATATAAACAGTTTATTTCATTCTGAGAAATTGTATAATTGTCCTATGGTGAATTTTTCACACTTCGCTTATATACTGACATCTGTCATGTGTACTACACCAGGGAAAACAGCTGACAGCCGTTCTAAACTTCAGTAGAGGCCTATAAAAAGCATGCTGTCTTTGTATATCGCTCAGAAGAAATTCACTGGAAGTAAGTCATGTGATTCTAGAGAACAAGCTTAAAAGAGACTGTGCTTACCCAGGCCATAAATGTATGATCATATATCTACACACCACTAAGCAGCAGCTTTATTGATGGCAAAAGTCTGAAACTATTACAACTCACCAGCTTTGTTCTGAGGAAGTATCACTATGTGCCCTGACAACTGTATTCAAACAAAGAACTAAGAGATGGAAGTTGACACAACCATTATTATTACTCATTAAGGAAAGAGTGACAACATTATAACATGGAACAGGAATGTATGTGACAGTTTTGTTTTTTTTTAATAACATTACTTTATCTTTATGTATCATTAATAAAATAACAAAACAACAGCACATTATTTCATTTCATACATGTATTTGTCACAAACTGAAATATTAAACAAATAAAATAAGATGAATAAATTATAACAATAAAATCAACAACTCAATTACATATGCAACCATCAGTGGTAATTAATAAGAGAAAAAGCAATAATTAAAATAAATTTAACACAAGTGTACAGATGAATGAACTCAAGTTTGAAGAAGTAAAAGCTTAAAAATATGCTCATTGCATGTAATTATCTACATATATTACCAACACATGTGTAATTCCTATTTCTTGTGTTTCCTGAAGAGTAGATCCTGCACTATTCATGAGCTGAATCGTATTTAATCTGACAAACTCTTACTCATTTTATGTTAATGCTCTATTTGATAAGCCACCAGTAAAAGGTTCAACTTTAATATTACTGCAATTTGTTACTCATCAAACATTTGTAGGTGTAATGACTATAATAATCTAAATCTTATTTAAAAAGACACCACTAGAATGAATTATCTCTGAGCACAGTATGACATGGTGGGCTTACGATAAATATAGATTCATGTTTTGGGAAAATACACCCACATTATGTCCAATAAAATGTGGGATTTTGTGGGTTTCAGTGTGTGGAGTTTGTCCATGAGTGAACATCCCCAAAAGGAAGCAAACACTGCACACATTCTCACATGCCTTAGTTAAACTAAAGGTAAATATTAGATTAATTATACTCAACAAAATCGTTGCCTCTCCTGTTGAAAAACGACTGTTTGCTTAATGTCTCATCTTATTAATATATACTCCCTTTTTTCAAATAGTTTTTGTGCAAAGAAAAACATCCTGTGTCACATGTTTAAACATGAACATTTTAAAAGTAACTGAGGATTTTATTTTTTTAAGTAGACGTCAATGTTAGTTAACATGTAGAAAGAAAATTATCACAAGCATCAAATGTATTTTGAAATAAGGAATTGTTTTTCCATGTCTATAATATATTTAGGACTCAGCACGTTCATATATTCCTGTAAAAAATGAGAATGGGTTCCAGAGGTCTGTGCAACCAGTCAGGCAGTAAAATCTAATATATTTGAACTAATGCTTAGACATTAGAGGATGTAGGGAATGTTTAACACTTATCTTTCATCAGTCAAGTTCTTATTACTGTAGTTTCCTGTAATGCAAAAAAAAAGGTAAGTCATAACTTGTTGGGTGCACCCTAAGGGATTTGTACAAAAAAAATTGGAAATATATATGTTTGTGAACAATATAAAAGATACGCCTTCTACAAAACAGCATAAAAAGGTTTTTAAATACAAGTGCAGATATATTTATAATGTAAGAATATATATATATATATATATATATATATATATATATATATATATATATATATATATATATATATGAGGGAGGGGGGAGACAGATAGGGGAAGACCCATGGATGCACAACAAAATGTGGTAGTGTAATTACCAATAGACCAAATGTCCATTGCTGTTAATACTATGACTCTAAATGCAAGTGGACGTACTATTGTGACTGTGTGTGCAAATAGTAAAAACTAAAACCATCTATGTAACTATATAATAAACACTATCACAACTATATGGATAAATGAGTGGTGATAATGATGATGAAGGTAGGAGAGAAGAAATACCATGGCAGCATTTTCTAAAGTTTTAATATTAAACTTCAGATTATTTAGCAGTGAGGCCTTAGTCAGCTACTCTGGAATGATAAATGACAATATCCTCATATCCTTGCATTTACTGGTACACTTATCAGAAGACTGTGACCTGACTGACCCCAAAGCGCTGCAGAAAGCTGCAGATGGTGCTCATGCAAACAGGAAAGGTCTGCATCTGGGTCTTTTCCCCTCATTTGCTCCTCATAACCTCAGCACGTGCACACACAGTAAACTCAAAGTCCTGTCAGAGCTCTTGAATGCGCAGTGGAGAGCCTGATTCCCGCTCGTCTTTCCAGTTGCTCAGTCTGTTTACAATTCCACAACTGCTCGTTGCTATAGAGCTGTCGTCAATGAGCCCCAGATGCCAGATAGTTGAGCCAACCAGGGACGAGCAATGAGTCATCACGGCCCGCAAATCCCACCCCTCCAGACTCCTCTACGGGCATGCTCCTCCTGTTCCACCTCCAGGCCTCCAGATTTACTGTTAGCACTCCACTCCCCTGCTCTGTACTTCACTCTTTGACTATAATACCATAAATCTGCATTTCTATCTTCTATCTTCTTTGAAACTGAATCCACAGTGTTGTTAAGGAGCTCTGCTTTGCTTCACATGGGTTTCCAAGCAGAGAAAATAAAGGAAAACAACATTACAAATGCTATAAATTTAGACCTGGATTATAATTCCACTAACAGGACTGACGGCATGACTACTTTTGGCAGTTAAGCTTCTGAAAAAAAAAAACATGGCTATTTTAGTCACTGCATATTTGAAGTATTCCAGGTTTCAATGACACAATGTACACAGAAACAAACCCCCATCAAGACTGCAAAAGAAACAATCATGTGACTGCTGATTTCTGCTGTTAGTAACTATGGCTACAGTTGTTCCATAACAGTAAACTTTTATGCACACGTGCATGTGCGTGTAATGTTTGTATAAGTGTACTCTTATTTAATTTCCAAGTCTTTTTTTATACACACACAGAGAAATGGGAGTATTAAAACAACTCTGTACCTAAGTTTGTCACACTGGAAGTACTTTTTTACAGAATAATTATGTACTCACTTTTTTAGTAAAAGGTACAATATGGTGATCTGTGGGGTACAAAATTGTACCTCCAGGTATAAAACTTATTTTTCCCCAGATAAAAAAGGGTACCAAAAAGTTCCTTCGTATCTTATTGTACTTTAGAAGACATCTGTAGTACTCCCATTTCCGTGTGTGCAGTTGATGCTTCTGCGTGAATTGTTCATTTACACTTTAAGTCATAAAGGTGTTTCTTTCACTATTGTGTAATTATGAGAAAATCAACTACAAGCAGGCCACTTTTACAATTTTAGACTTCCTCGGTAATTTCTATTTTATGCTTTTGCTCTTTCGTTACACCGTCTGTATAAGTTTGGTACTTGAGTCACAAAAGAAAATGGTGTCATAAGGTTAATGTGGTTCCTTACTCCTACGCAGTCAACAAACAAGAGTCCACAGGTGACAGAATTAACACAGTTTTATATTCTCAAAAGCAAATACCACTACAGTAGTAGCATTAATACTACTACTCCACAGGTACAACTCAGTCTGATCAGTTAATAACTGTTTATTTATCTGATACTGTTGCAGAAATGCTGCTGACTTCAGATAAATCCCTATCTGTTTGCTTTTCTAAAACTGTTAATGACAGTTGGAGTGATTGTAAATTGTGATGTAAACACAGTCAGCTGAAAAGAAATCCCTAAGAGTCCTCCTGCACTGCTGGGAAACACCCTCTGAGTCACTCCTGCGAAAGAGCGGCTCAATGTACGTTGCTTTAGACCAGCCCAGACTGAAATGACGCTATTTCTGATGCAACAAATACTTCAATACTTCAATGCTATGCAAACTAAACCTTTTCTAGTTACAACACAGGAGTGGGTAAGGCTTAAGTACATGGCAGTATATTGCGAGCACCAGAAAAAAATGTCACCAACAGTCAAATAACACTGAACAGATAGTGCACAGTGGAAAAACTGTGCTGTGATCTTCAACAACCTAGTTGCTATGCACCACTGTGTCGATACTGTGACTCACTTCCTGATCTTCACATCAAACAGGGAAACACTTTTAACAGTTCTCATTTATTCATTATCTTGTCGTATAGTCAAATTAATAAGCAGTACTTTGTTCCTGTCTGTTGTATGACATATTGGAAAAGGTGACATAAAAATATATAAGAGAAGTATAATACCTTTTTTTTTATAATAATTTGAGCATTATTATGGGATGTTTTTGATTTACTGACCTATTATGTAATTCCATTGTGGTTTTTTTTTTTCCCCTTGCTTGTTTTATTGGAACAAGGTGTGTCTGTCATATCCGGTAAATGCTTTCAACTTTTTAATTAGTACATAAAAAATGAACAATGCTTCTGTTCACTTTATGTGTAGTATAATGTATCTGACTTTACTATTATGTTCAGGGTAAATATTAAATCCCAACAGGATTTCATTTCAATATGAAAAAAGGAGGATTTCAGTTTTGTGTGTAAAACAACTTTTTTTTTTGAAAATACAAAAAATCAGCAGCTTTTCAGACTAATAATTTTTTTTTAAAAATCCTTCTTGGGAAATCATATAGTGTCAAGAGAAGTTATGTCATTTTTTATTGTTAAGAATTTATTATGAAGAGTATTTCAATGATTGTTACTTAGAAAGACTTTATAAAAAAAATGATGTGTAATGATAACGACAGATGTTATCCACACTACACAACACGTTGCTCTGAAGGAGAACTTAACACTCCCACAGCTGCTGTGTGGCTGCGGTGTAGGATATCAAACTGAAAGTAACACCTGACAAATGCGCAAGCACACGGTCTGATCAGTTCCTCTTAAATTTCCTCAGAAGTTTTCTATTGTAGGTGTTACTATGGCATCCAACAAAATAACCACTAATATAATCTGCTCTGGGTCATCACATGATTCCTAGTATGATTTAACACAGTCGGTCCACCTACTAAATATGTACATTTTAAAAATAAATGCATGAAACAGCTAAAAGGACAAAAAAAAATCTGCATATGATGAAAAAAATAATGTTAAATACTGAAATAGTTTATTCTTAAATACTGTATGTCCATCATTATGTTCTCTTAGATTATTATATGGATGTGCATGTAATGTAGTTTACTTTAGGCTATAAGTCTTTTGCTAACAGTGCTTTCCCTGGAACAAATCAACCACCCTATAAAAGACTTTCCAGAGAACTGAGTGTGTTAAGTTAAGGCATGTCACATGAAAACAGGCCTAACATTATCTAGTTAGAGTTATCTCTGTAAAACCAATAGTATTAAAACAACAGCTGTGAGCCATGTGCACAGGGTGTGCATTGTCACATTCTCACATTAACTGCCTTGGGAAATTGCTTTTCTTATCAGATGAATGACACTGGGTATAATTACTCTGAGTTAGATGGGGATTTTTAACCCATAAAGACCCCTACATAGAGTTAAAAATAAATAAATAAATGGACAAAAGTCATTTAAAACAATGGTTATACAATCAATTACTAATCCTGTGTGTATCATGTCACTAAAACAGACAGAAAAGAAAACCTGGGATGTCTAAAAGCAGTTTTTGTAAATACAAAGTGATATATATCAGTATATATTAATGTAAGAACTGAAGTAATTTCTGGTTATTATCAAGGAAACATAGAAAATGGATAGATATCAGCTTAGAAATTAAACTCTTATCAGATATTTTTGTCATCATCATTATATTTTCCAAACAAATGTACCTTTGGTTGTACCTGGCATTAAAATGAAGGGTGAAATTGAAGGAGAGGCACACTCTAAGAAGGAATGTGTTTTTCTGACACATGCATTGTGTTAAGACGGTTTTAACACATAATGTGTAGAATATTCAGGGAAAGTATCTGACACATTCTGTGTTAAATTACACATTGCTTGTTCTTATTTTAAATCTATTTCAAATGCACAAAGTAGTCGGATATACTAATATTTATTCATCACAAACATGAATGTGGTTTGATTATGACTCAAAATAGTTTGGATTTTTCATTATTTCCACCGACCTTTCACCTCAGTGACATAACACCATTTCTGGTACTCATAAGGCATGTGGAAGCCATCCTTCAGTCTTTTTCGTTCTGCATAAAGTTGACACAAATTGTGGCCCGGGTTCAATTCCCGGACTGTGCATGTTTCTCTCCCCGTGTCTGGATGAGTTTCCTACGGTTTCCCCCATTACCCCAAAATATGTTTTTTTGGGTAAAATCCTCCAGCCAGGTGATTCTGACTATGAGCCTGGCTCTACCCCTGGAGATGAGTCCTCGGGCACCGCCCATGGCTGCCCACTGCTCCTTACAGGTGCCCCAGTGGCATGAAGGATTGGTTAAATGTAGACGACAAATGTCATTGTACAATGTATTATGACCTTTTACTTTTACCTTAAAGTGCAGTCAATTTATTTTTTCCTGTAACTGTACACTGGCTCAAAATCATTTAGTAAAAAAGTTAAATAACCATTCATCCAATAATCCAATCAATGTATGTCAATAACTGGTGTAAAATGCAGTTATTCAACTTTTCATGGTCATCAGATATGACCCATATGACCCAATGACAATAGATGAAGACATTTTTTCTGTTCAGTTAATGATATATTTTACTGAAGAAGTCACATTTTCTCTGTTTTTGACATAATAATGAGCTGCTATGGACATAAATCATGAAATAGGAAATTAAATATAGGTAACTACCTGATTTTTACTTAAGGATGCAAAAATACTGAACATAATATTTCAATAAATGGTGATAAATCACTTAAGTAAAATTAAAATAATTTAGAAACTGCCACAAAAGTAGCACTGGGTCCTTATGGGCTAAAATTATCACTGGACTGTTGCTCTTAAAATGGTCTGACCTCAATCTGATACTGAATATAATGAACCATGAAGCGTAAATGAAAGATAAGTAAATGGGTTGTGTGAACTGTGTACACACATAGACTAATGAAGAGGGAGCAATGTCAACATTCACTCACTTGACACATGGAATGTGGTAAAACTAAATGTTTTCTTGTCATATATGCAAATGTAGATTCTAATGGTATTTACAGCCAGAGCACTGAAATAACCAGACAAACAACAGGGAAAATAGGGATGTAGAAAGGAACATTGGAGGGATTTACATGACATTATGACACCATCACATGGACTGTAGATTGTGTTGTAGGTCTATGTATTGGTACAAGTAAAGTTAAAAATAGAAAACTAGTTTAGAAGCATCCATTCTTTATTAGGCTACTTGTAATCCACCAACTCAGCAGCAACAGGAACTCAAAACACTGATCAGGCTACAATTAATAAAGGACATGAATAGAGTCATGTTTGTATATACTGGCATCTGTGTAGTATGTACTTTGCCCGTCTGTGTCTTATTGTAAAGGTTAGAGCTTTACAATAGGAGAAGCTGAAATCAGAGCTGGGATAGGTTAAGCAAACAAGTCTTTCCTGTAACAGAGATTGTCAGGTGACCAGGTTGACCCGAAATGCTCCCGTCAACTGCCGGAATGACTTTATCAGCAAAAAAAGGGCTGCACTTACTGGATGTCATTGTTATTTAATCCCATTAACATAGTTGAAGTAAATACAAAAATACATGCAAAAACAAAACAAAAGACAGAGCATTGCATGCTTTTTTAAAAATTATTATTATTAATTTAATGGGCTGTGATGTTTTATCAAATTATTTTACAACATATTATACTGTAAAGGAGTATTTTTGAACCTTGTGGTGGGGATCCCATGTGGGGTTTGCCTGGAGTTCAAATGGGGTCTTCTGAAATTTCTAGTAATTGATTGAAAAAAAACAATACGACTAAAATATATATGGTGAGTTGACAATGTCAATACAAAAAAGACACGACACATTGTGTGTATGAAATTGAAGCACTATGGTACTGTTTATCTGTGAAATGTTCACTGTGGTCAGTTTCAGATGCTACAGCTGCATCATTTAATTCATAGTTTGAGTTATTGTTTGTTCAATATTAATTCTCAGCCTTGTAAATACAAGCTGGACTGACTGTACATTGGAAAATAAAATTCTCCCTTTGTGCAGTAATCTACACCTGGCTTTTCTGCCTCTGTCCATAAAAATATACATTATATACCCTAAATGTTGCAACATGGTGTAATTATGTAATTGCACCATGTTGCATAATGTTGTAATACAACATGGTGCAAATAATTTCATGATTAAAAACAAATGAATTTTAGGAATGTCAGATTTGTAATGTGATGCTGTAAAGAATTATACAACAGCAAAGAGCTATAGAGGAAATAATGTTTGGTCTTTTAAAGGTTCATAAGTTTTTAATTAGTCCTTGGCTTTGTTAGATGGATTACTTGCATCCATTCACTTATTTTCTGCAGATGGTTCCATTTTAACTATGTTGTTTGTGAACAGATGGTTGATAATTCCCCTCCTTTCACCGTTCAATGAATGAGAGAAAACTGAACGATACTGAATGAGGAAAACAAACAGCAATAGCATTAAAATAAAAAAATGTGGTGAAATAGAAAAACAAAACATAATTTTCTGATTGTTTCACAGTGGTTAAATACAAAAGCAGACGTTAAAACTCCCACACAACTGTTCAACAGCTGAAGCACATGGTCCTCATCTGTGTCAAAAATCTGAGTGGCACATCACAAGCTAAGAGAACTGGCGGTGTGTGCTTTGCCCAGGGTTTTGTCTCTCAGGCTACATTTATACAGAGACGATGACAACACAAGACGCAAAAGTGGCGTCTCGTTTTCAGTTTTTAATCCTTGTTTAGACAAGTGTATTCAGGAGGAAATCCTTGTTTATACGAAGATGCAACAGGAGGAGAAATATGATTGGATATCCATGCCAGGCCTGCTCTGCTCTGTTCTGTTGTTGACGTATATAATTTTGTCCCGTCTTTGTTCGACTACGGTATGTATGTAATATCTGTACAATAGCTGAAATGACTCCTGTACATTTACTAGAGCTGCTAGTGCTAATGCTAATGCTAATGCTAGTGCAGCTGGAAGATCTGTGGGATCAAGGTTGTCCGACATGTTTTTTGCTTTACCTGCTCAGCGTATGAATGTCACGTAAAAGTGTATGTGACGTGAACATATGTGATGTAAAAACACCAGCAACGTTAACATGTGCGTTTCTTGCCATTTAGTCGGAGAGATGAAAAAGCGCGTCATCAATACACCCCAATCTGGAAGGAGTCTTCAGATTTGTACGTATTCACACCCTGATGGTGTCGGCTTCTTGTAAATGAAAGGCACTTCTGATAAAATATACTGTCGTATTTAGGCGCAATTGTCCTCATGTAAATGAACTTCACCACAAACAGCAACAGACCAAGTTAAAAGAGTAAAATCAAGTCACTGATGTATGTCATTGGTTTTGATATTGACTAAAAGTACAAAATCACGTACAAATGGACCACACTCAGAGACATTCCTAACAAATCAATAGAGGCCAATTGCAGGGCAACTTTGCCACTGATAGGCATGGGCCATGCAACAGGGGTTAGCACTGTTACCTTATACTTTGTGTGGAATTTAGATGTTCTCACCAGGCTGTGCAGGTTTGACTGAGATGTTGGCTAAGATCTGCCTTCAGAGTAATTTGTTCAAGTCTGACAACTTTTATTCATCTGAAATGTTTAATTGCCTTCCAGCTTTTTCACATGTATCCAAACCAGTAAAGGAAACACAAAGAGATATATAGGCCCATAAAATCATCAGTGAATAAGGAACAAAATCCAGTTAACCAAATCTCCTAAAAACGGTCAACTTGATCTAAAATGGGTGGAAAGAAGCATGAAGGAAAAAGGACTGCACAACAATTAGTTTTACTTTTAGAAACATTATAAGCAGGAGTACAAACTCAGTTGAAAATGATTGTGTGGGGTTGAATGCAAAGGATGATTTTCTTTTTAAAACTTTAAAGCTGCAAGAGTTGAAATCACAGTGAACAAACTACCAGAGGTTGATAATCCCCACCATCCATCTGTGTCTTATCCCCCTTTGTCTGAAATCAATAATCACAAACTAATATTGTATATTATTACCCCACCCCCCAAAGGGGAGAGGGGTATTGTGTTTGAGTTAGTTTGTTGGTCGATTTGTTTATTTGTGAGCAGCTTTACACAAAAACTATTGGACCAATTTCTATGACATTTTCAGGAAAGGTACGAGCCCGTCCAAAATAAATCCCATTAAAATTTGGTGAATACAAGTCAAAGGTCAAGGTCACAATAATCAAAAATGTGTTTTTAACATGATAAGAGATAGGGCAAATCAGGTAAAATGTGTGTGTGTGTGTGTGTGAGGGGGGGGGGGGTTGTTATGCCAGGCACCACTTGTTTGATTAAGCATTAACAGTCTGAGGACTGGAATTGGGGGGTAGGACTGTATTCGCAGGGTGGCACAGTGGTGCACTAGTTAGTACTTGTGCCTCATAGCAAGAACGACCCTGGTTTGATTCCCACATCAGACCTTGCTATGTGGAGTTTGCATGTTCTGCACCTTGTATCAGTCATGATGATGTAAGCTGAATGGTAGGCACAGTATGTGATCATGATCTAGACAATGGCCTTTTACAAAGAAGGAACAATATGTGCCGCTTTTAGATGCATCTCGTGCCATCATGACCTCGGTTGGAATGTTCACACATAAAAGTAGGACAGATTGTTATCATTTCTATTATTGGTTACAAAACACATGACTAATACATTTTTTTTTTTTTTTTTTAAAACATTAAAACGGACTTTCAGGAATATAAAGGATTATTATAGTTAAATGTGTCTGTAATCCAGTGGTTCCCAAACTTTTTTGGCCCGTGACCCCATTTTTACATTAGAAATTTCTGGTGATCCAAGACATTCAAAACTGAGATTTATTTTTTTTTTTCTAAAATGTATTGTTTTTGGGGGCGGCACGGTGGTGCAGTGGTTAGCACTCATGTATGTTCTCCCCTTGTTTAAGTGGGTTTTCTCCAGGTACTCTGGTTTCCTCCCACCATCCAAACACATGCACTGATAGGTTAATTGGTTAATCTAAATTGTCCATGTGAGAGTGATTGTTTGTCTATATATGTTCAGCCCTGAGATGAACTGGAGACTCATACAGGGTGTACCCCGCCTTTACCCATTGTAGCTGGAATAGGCCCCCTGTGACCTCTCTTACATCCACACCTATGGACAATTTAAATTAACCAATTAATCTATCAGTGCATGTTTTTGGATCGTGGGAGAAAACTGGAGTACCTTTACTTTTGCACCCTTGAGCTTATATTGGCCTGTATGTGGCTCCTGAACTCATATGAGATTGACAGTCTTGCTGTAAGGTTTTTGTCTCATTACATTATTACATTATATATATTAAAAGTTTGAGAAGTCCTTAACTTGAGGGATCCTGCAGTGCTTGGGCTTTTAAAGGTCTCGCTTTTGGTTCAATAAAAGATTTTTCAGGCTGCTAATTTGCAAGAGCAAGTGTCATTGGACTTTCCTCAAAATAATGGGCAATTATATTGAAAGGAAAAAGAACAGTCACTTTTTTCATGCTGAGTTAAATGGATATATATATATATATTTTTTTTTTTCTCTTTTATTTTATTTTTTCATGCCAAGAAAATCACTACACATCTGTCTGCAAATAAGTCCCCTAGCTTTATATCAAAAAAATAAAAAAATAACACTGGTGTATTTCTAATCCTTTTTGGAAAATCCAACTTAAGACTAGGGGAAGAAAAATATAGGCGGACCTCTGTTCTCCATTTTCAGTAAAATTCCTGTCAGGACATGAAAGGTGTCCCAGGAAAAACAAGCGGCTGCCATGGCAATGCCCGCAGAAGACACTCCGATCTCTCACGTCACAGGAAACCACACAGCACGGATAATGCTTCAGAAACAGCCCCTTCTACTTCCATGGAAACACCAGGCAGGGAGCAGCAGGGATCGACCTGCCTCTACACTGAGCACTGTGTCCCAGTCGGTCTCACTCAGCCCACACACTGGCTCAAAAGCATGTCTTGCTGCACCCTGAGTCGTACAACACAACAAACCTCAACCTCAAAAGTCACTGCCATGATAATAAAGGCCACTATTATGGGCTCAGTGGTTTATAGAGTAAACAGAACTTTTATTTATTTATATATTTTTTGCTTTATTCTCGATGGGGAAAACCAGCTGTACTGTAAACGGGCTGGAAGCTTTCATCTGCTATTGGAAATCCTAGATTTGACCATTTGCAAGGTAGGCTAGTGGGAATTTTTGGTTTATTCTTGTTCAAATGCATTCAAAAAGTCCACTGTGCATTTACAGCAGTGGTTTTAACTGCGTGTAGAGCATGCACACAGGGTAAGGAAGTCCAGCCTCTAATTACGCCTTACAAGAAAGATGCTTAAGCTGCTTTACATGGATGCCTTATGCACAGGGTCAAGTAATAGGATTTACAAAGACAAAGGTTAATTAAGAATGGCACTGCTGGTGATGCATATTATTAATGTTTCAAAAGGGACAGTATGTACTAGATCATTTTAGAATTCACAGTGTGTTAAAGAACAAATGAGCAGCCAAAACAGAGAAGCAATGTCACACATTTTAAATATAACAATAAGAACCCGAAATGTTGCACACAGTAAATTTTGCAGTGTTAAATCAACACTTAGAGAGTTTATTTAACTTCTTCTAGAGTGTATTTGGTCCCATTGTCTCCAAATTAACACTGCAAAATCTACAGTGCATGTCATTAAAACTGTACGATTGAGGGATTAAGTAAAGCAGCTAATTTAATTTTTGTTCAGACATGCAAAGCCTGACTTGACCAGCTGCAGGTCTCAAAGTGTGATCAGCTAAAAAAGACCCTGACTGAAGCATTTCAACATGACCACTGGCTTTTGTTTTTCCCCAGCGCTCTTGTCAAGTTGCCAGATACCAATTCAACACAGACCTTACGGCTGTGGTGAAATGAGATATTTGCAGCATGACTGTGCAGCTGAAAAACGTGCATGAAGAAACAGGATTTCTCTGAAACAATTTCAGGGCCTCACTGAATCCAAGATTCCAAGAATTTGTTGCATTCTCCAGGGGAAGTGGGCCTCAGACAGAACATACAAAAACAAAGGTCTGATACAGGTAGACACGACACACTGAGACCTTGGAGACTAGGATAGTGTGAGTTTGTTTTTTAGTGGTTAAGTATGTATTAAGGAAGCAAAAGAAAAATGTACAAGTCAGCGTGCAACTTCTGTCGGAAAACAATAATAATCAGAGTTGAGGGCTGACCTCTAAAACTGGAGACCATAATATCCTGTATATGGAAGAGCCAGAGAATTGCTTGGTAACACATAGAGAGAAAATACAAAGTACGGAAGGAGCTTGTAGTGTGAAAAATGTGTGAATACGTAAACCTTTCTAAATGCAGTTTCCAAGCCAGTCATGGTAAGTAAACACACAGTTTAAGAGAATGAGCTCACAGGTCAGTAGAGGACAGCATGCACGCAGGCCGACACATTTTCACTGTTCTGACTCATATGTTTAGTTTATGGAGATTTGTAAAAACAGGCAGCAAGTGTTAAAAAAACCCACCAGAGGGTAAACCTTTTTCATTCTTCACTAGCTCTCCATTTGCCTTTAATGCAGGGGTCTCAAACATGTGGCCCAGGGACCAAATGCAGCACGCCCAAGCTTCGCCAATGTGGCCCAGGGGATGAATTTGCAAAATATAAAAATTCCACAGTCAAGGCTGGGGGACTCCTTTTAGTTCAGGTTCCACCTACAAACCATTATGATCTACAGTCACTTAAAAACAGAATAAACTACAAAAAGAAGCTACTCCAGATTTTCTTCTTGGTTTGGTGTGAAAAAAATATTTCATTATACCAATAAATAATATAATTTTGTAATTTTTTTTCTTTGTTTTAGTCCAAAGAATAGCATTAAATTATGAAAATATTTACATTTTCAAACTATCCTGTAACAATAAAATGTGAATAATTTGAACAAATAGGAACAAAACATGGTGGCACTCAGTTATGGCGGCACAGTGGTGCTCTTGGTCCTGGACCATGTGGGCCTTTCTGTGTGGGGTTTGCATGTTTCTCTCCCCGTGTCTGGACGGGTTTTGTCCAGGTGCCACGGTTAAATCCAAGTAGCCTGGCTCTACAGCTAGAGATGGGTCCACCCATGGCTGCCCACTGCTCCTTACAGGTGCCCCAATGGTATCAAGGATGGGTTAACAAATGTTGTTGTACAGTGTATGATGACAAATAAAATACTTTACCCTTACCAACCTTAAATGTTTAAAGAAAATGAAGCACAATCTGAAGCACTTTCTGCTTTATAGGTCGTGTAGAAATGATAAGTTAAGGAAGAATATTGTTAAAATTGCAGTTACTTCTCATTAAATATGTTATTGTGTTACTATTTTACTCGTCTGGCCCACGTCAGGTCAAATCAGGCTGAATGTGGCCCCTGAAAGAAAATGAGTTTGAGAATCCAGCTTTAACAACTGAAATCTACTTTTCTGCATCTCATTAGCTTATTACCTTTAGAGCATATTTGGGCTATCTCCAGTGACGGATCTAGACGGCTTTTTTTTTTTTTTTTTTTTAATTGAATTTTTTGTTAAATAAAGACAAATAATTAAATATACATAGTTTATTTCCATTGACATTTACAAATAAATCACTATATTAAGGATATTAATCAACATTTCAGTTTGATGAGGCAATGAAAATTGGTCTAGAATTCTGTTTTTGAGCTTGTGATTGGGTGGGCACAGCTGTCAATCAGGTCGAGCCCCGCCCACTCAGGCCCGCTCATAGATCCGCCCCTGGCTATCTCTAGTGTTAGTGGTCATTCTACCAAGTTTACAAATATGGCACAGGAATAAAATTGAGACTTTTCCCCATTCAAACCACTCAAGATTGAACTTAATTTGAAGAATGCACAATAAACAGCTCCCTAAGGATGTTATTATCAAAGATTAGGAAAGGCACACAACTCTAAAAGACCACTATTTTTATTTTAGTCAAATGAAACGTGTCGTTGCGTATATAAAGAAAAACCATAAAAGTGTTGAATGAATAGAGGTGATTATTAAACCCAATTCCTGCAGGTTGAGTCATAAAGTACACAGTGACTGTAAACAGGCATGGATCACAATTCCCATCATCCACACTGACACACACTGACACACACTGACACACACTGACACACACTGACACACACTTACACACACTTACACAAACACACGCCCTATTTGGATACAATATTGTGCATTAAATGTTATTCCCTCACTTGCCAAAAATGAAATATTTCATTATGTTTTCTTGTGTTTTGTTCAATTTAGGCAAACTGTGTGTTATGAATATCCATGTGGGAAGTGCAACTGCAAAGTCTGGAAATAATGAAATCATTGCAACATTGGTTCAGACAGGAAAATAACATTGCACCATCTAGACTTTGCATTATATCCTGAACAAAAAAAAAAAAAAAAAAGTTAATGTACATTACACTGTTGCAAAATGGCTTTAGTTAGAAAAAGACTTGCACAATCTTCAGGCTGGAGGAAGATCTTAAAAAAGCTCCACATTAAAAATTAAATAACGAGTCTAATTGAGAGGAAAGGTGGAGAGGGTGAAAGGGGATCACACCAACTGATGCAGCTGCAGGAGGGAAAGTACTTACTGAGAAGTTCATTATCAACTAAATCTGTACATGTGTAGCATATGTGTGTGGTTCTGAGGTTCGGTGTGCACTTTTGTAACATTTCAATGCAGCAAGAGAGGAGGGAAATGCACCATTTTTCAAGCTGATGTACCAGATCATTGCTATATTTCACATACGCCACAGTGTATTTTTGTGGCAGTAACTGGAAATGGATTAAATGTCTTGTAATGAGTCAGTAGATCACTTTTTTCTGATGAAATGGTGGTGATTTTGGGAAAAAAAAAGAAAAAGAAAAAAAAAGATGTGGCGATTTCATGGTTTCTCATGAAACTAAGTGTAAGGCTTGTTAATGTTCAGGGAGTTTTGTCTTATCATAGTATCTGTAATCTAACATCTTTACAACATAATTCATACAGGCCTAATGTTCATGTAAAAATAAAGTGCAGATAATTTGTGCGTAATTTAAAATGAACTCTGAGGAAAACCTATTAATACTCCTGTGATTATTGTACAATAACAACCTCAAAAACAGTCTGAGAATGACAAAAAGTAATACAAATGCAGATGCAAGCAGTATTTATTTAATGCACTGTTTAAAAAATCCTGTTGATTTACAGAAAACAAAACTAACAGCTGCGGTTGCTGGAACGATACTGTAAAAAACACAACAAACCATAAACATATTTAAGAAGTAAAAAGCAGATTTAACATTTTAAACATGTAGATTTAAGTTGACTGCACTTTTGTGGTGTTCAAAGTACTTTACAAAACCATTAGATCCTAATGAGACAAATTTAACATTTAGGGTTTAATGTGTTAAAAGGACAATTTAACATGTGAGCAGTCAGAGCCAGGATTTGAACTACCAACCATTCAATTCAGTCATTAGATGACCTGCTCTACCAGCTAAACCCTATCAGCCCACTATGTTAAACTGTTAATTGTTTTCTTTTATTATTACTTAATTTTTTTTAAGCTAATAGGCTATTATTTTAACATTATTATCTTATTCGCATTATTTGAATAAGTGAAATTTCTGTTATAATGTAGAAGGATGTATAAAATAAGACTTTATAGTGATAAATGAATATAAACTGTCATGGATAGGAGAATTTATCATATTAAATACTGTATTTGTAGTAAATATAAAATGAATACAAATATACTTATAGGTGATTATACAAATTGCATGATAAAATAATGTGTATATAAATGATTGATGATGATTTGTGTTAAGGATAAACAGATATAAAACAGAATTTTCAGATATAGAATGCAGACGCTGTTGGATTATTAGTTTGTAAAAAGGGGGTGGGAGTTTATAAGTTTTACTTCTTCCCACTCCTTTTCGAGTCCAAGAAGGAAGTTTTGTTGACCATTGTAATTGATCTATTGATGATTTATGTGCTCGACATAAACAGAAACTGAACTGAACTGAACTGAACATTGTGGCGTTGCAATTAAACAATATCACAATGTTTTTTAGTTTACAGTTTTATTTCCTCAAAACAATAAAAAATGCATAATTACAATATAAAAAGCTAGTTTTGTTAACATACTTTTCCTCTAAAAACTACAGGTATATTTGAGTTAATCACTGAAACTAAAACCTTTTCAAATAAACAACTTTGTATTGTATTTTCACTTTTTGGGGGGGTTGTAATTGTGCAACTTGTTGTTAATTCTATGGTCTTTTTTAAAAATTATTATTTATTTATTTTTTTACAGTGTGACAAACATAAAGGGGGAAGAATGAGTTTAGAAGTAGGGCTGAAATACTGTGAACATTTGTACTACAAAGGATCGTCTACGTTCAGAACAGTTTGACACATGTCTTATGAATGACACAATTACTACCATAGAAGAATGGGAGGAGAGAGGGAGGAGAGAGGGAGGGGGGGAGTTGCTCTCTTAGTAACAATTCAAGGAATTGATTGTGGCCTCTGAGAAGTGTGACTCATCCTGTGGTGTATCAGGAAACCCTTCTGATGTTGGTCACAACCTGTGCCTTTCATAAACGTGGCCACATTTTATGCAAAACTACCATCCCTACTGTCTCTGTCGTGTTTTCTATTTTCAACTTCATTCACATGATGAACTTGATGCGTGGTTCTACTGTCCCCCCCCACCCCACCCCACGTTCTCTACTTCCTTCATTTATACTTCTTCAGGGTACTGACACATTGATGATTGGAAATAGCAATGTCTAAACAAAACTCCACATGCCAAACAGCTCACGTCAGACCAGTTCTTTTTTTTTTATTTGTTCAAAGTCTAACTTCCCATAACAGAGCCATGGACTGTACTCATCATGAATGTGCATTATTTACAACCAGTAAATAATTTGTAGGACATATAAAGGCAATTCAAAGGCCAAAATGCTTAAGAAATGTAAATGGAAAGAACAAATGAATCAAGAGTTAAGACATGTAATTCTAGTCTCATCTGAATCACTCATCTGGAATCTGTGTGTAAAACCCACCGTCACATTTAGCAAAAAATCTGAACATTTACGCCTGTGAGTCTATAATTTGCCAAACATCTGGAGATTTCTAATAAAACCTTAGCATTCAAAGACAAAGAAACTTCCCCCCATAGTTTCTATCTCTTTCATGATATGTGACATCAGGCTGTTTGAGCAGAAAAACCCACCCCTCCTCTTTCTTTACCCACAGCAATGATAGGAAGTGACTCTGTTGAGACCCCCATGTAACACCCTGGGTGCACTCATGCCAGATTATGAGTTTCCTCTAAACTCTGTGTCTTTACCATTGAAGTTTAGTTCATGTTTAGTCAGATAAAGGTTAAGTTAGATGGAACAATCCCACTGCTTTGTTAGTGAGTGGGCAAAGGAAACAGCTTTAAGACGGATTATTCACCATTCCTGTTAAAATGTCCGTGTGATATTGTGAAATTGTACATACACTGAGGACTTTACATCTGATTTACACTTCCTCATAATCATTTGTCGTGAGAAAGTATATGTTCTCACTTCACGACATACATACATGCATTTACTTCATCATCCGGTGTGTGTGTGTGTGTGTGTGTAGTGGGGGAGGTACAAAGAAAGAGACCAAAAGAGAGCGATGAAGCCACTCTTGCACAGCAAATTGTGGGAAGTGAGACTGAAACATTTGAGGTTTCGGACATCAAAGACTTAAACCTCATATCTTTATGTAAATCTGACTCAGGTGAGCAGTGTCAAACACAGGTTTTCTCCTGGTTTCCAGGAACAGACTGTTGCAAAAGTAAAGGTTTTTCTTACATCAGGTAATCAGAAAGCAAAGACTTCCCATAAACTACAGCCTTGCAACATAACAAAACTATACCTAGCTCTCACAAAAGCAGCGATACAAGAATAAAACCATTTGACATTTAACAGAAATGTTGATTGATTGAACTCTTTCGCTTCGGAACCTTTAAAATGTTACAGGATAGTGAGGCTTCCCCTGATCTGTTGGATTTCCTGGAAATTAAATAGATGGCTTTATTTGGAAGTCAAATAAGATGATGACTATTCAAATATCCTTCTATTCCAGTAATTCAGATATGACACAAGGAAATGCCTCTTCATCCTCCACTGCACATGCACACTCCTATTAAATACTTTATTTCCTGTCCATGTGATAAGACTTACCAAACCAGCTATTACATTTCTCTTTTAATTCATATTAAAAACATTGTCTAGCACCAATTCATTATTACTCTCCTAAATTCATGTACACAAGGGCGTAGGTTTGGCCTAAACTTTGGTAGGGACATTGCTCCTACTACTACTACTACTACTACTACTACCCCCCACCCAAAAAAAAATAAAAATAATAATAATAATAAAAAATAAATAAATCATTCTCAGCAGAGCAGTTAAAGAACAAGAACATTTTACTTTTTCAACTGTGCCAATTCAGCATACATATACATATTGCTTTTTGTCAAAACCTTCAAGACAAGAACTAAATAAATAATTATTAATGGGATCTTCTGTACTATGTAGCAAACACAAAGAAATAATAATAATAAAAAAAATCTGTACTTCAGGGAAATAGTGCAATCTTTATATTATTGGGATACTGTGCATTTAAGAGTTAAAAGATCCAGAAAATAACCAATAAATTAATATAAATAAATATTGTACTATATAAAAATATATAAAATAAATAATGTGCGGTAAAATCTTCTCTTTTGTTTTAAAAAAGAAACAAAACTGATGCAGTTGTGTACAGACAAACACAAATGAATGCAAATGTTTTTTGTCTTTTTGTTTACTGAAAAGAACAAAACAAAAGTCTTTACAGTTTCACCATGTCGTGCCCTGGATGTATTTCATTATTAGATTAGATTAAACATCTAGTTTTGATCTTGACTGTAGAACAGAGCATGTGCAGAAGGGAGCCTATGGGTTTGAAGAATGTAACAACACTTAAGAGTGATTCTTGATGCAACATATCACACATGTGGATCCAAAAACCTTCTTCCACCACTGTATGTAGCATATGTAGCAATTATATTATCCAAGTGATTATTTCAGGTATAGGATGAATTTGGATTTGTTGATTTAAATGTACTATAATATGAGGTTTGATGTTTCCAAATGCTTTTATTTGAGCGTTTATAGAAATGCATCTAAGAAAATATCCCATTTCTGTAGATGTTTCTAGGACACAGTTTGGATTCTAGTGAACAATAAACACTACCTCAGTAGAAATAAACATGCAAAAAAAAGGTCAGAGTGATATTCCCATGCTCGATTGATGACTTTAATGTTTGCTTTAGATAAAAGAAAAGCCCACTTCACACATGCACATTATGCCCACTTATCTGGGCTGGGCTGGTGTTTTGCTCTCTTATACTTAGAAAATAACAGTGTTGAATGTATTTCCATAAAATACCATTCATTACAATGTTTGTGAGTTTTCCTTCTGCCTTGCTAAGGTTGAAAACAGTATAATCCACCTATATTGTTGACGTGGCTCACAACCATTGAAGCCACAGTTCCTATTTAATGTAAACACAGAAAACTGCCTGGACACGTCTGCAATGTGCATATGGAAAAGGCTTCTAAGTTGTTAGATTTTCCATTAGCTACGAGTATAACAGGAGACACAGGCAGGAAAAAGTATACAAAAGCAGCTGCAGCACATTACGAGGCCAATATGAGGAATTTCTCTGTAATAAACAGTACACTGCTAATTTGCTGCAAACCACAACTAATTTGTCATTCTGTATTGATACATTTGGCTTCGGATGAAAATCGTGCATGATTTAATCCAATAAAGGACAGCTGGCAGTCAGATAAACAATCACTGAACCCATATTTTACAGTAAATTCATATTAATGAGCATCCTGTCTGTACATGCTAGCAGTACATGTATACACAGGTTGTAACAACTGAATCTATTTTGGGGATTGTCTTACACAATATTCATAATACTACAGGTGCGTTCCTGTTATCAGGATGGAACATATTCCTATGAAATATCTACACTCATGAATTCCCCTGAAATTATTTTGCCTGATGTGATGAAAGATGATGGCCTTTAAATGGGGCATGATCTTTCTGAGGAACTGTGTGGTTTCCTATGAAAGAACTATATTATATTACTTTGTTGTTTTGGGTTGTTTGGTTTTTTTTTTTGCAAGTACAAACAGAAAGTCCAAAACTGTGTGTCTGCGTAACATGTAAATAAAAACACAAATCTCATGAACCAATATTTTATTCAAAATAGAAAATGGAAAATTATTTAAATGTCTTACCTGAGAACTCATATTTTTGTAATAGACACTGTATGTTTTTTGTTCTCTTGTTGAAGCATACCAAGCCTTCCCTAAAAAAAAATGTTGATTGTTCTAGAAGAAGAACAAGAACACCATTTTAAAACTAGTGACATATAAGACTACTTTTCTTAGTTTACCCAAAAATCCATCAGTAGTATTTGCTCACTATTATAAAATAATTATAACCATGTGAAAATAATAATATATGCAAGGATAAAAATTAAAGGAGCAAAAGTATAGAAAAGGACATAGTAAATAAATAAATGGTACTGAAAAATCTTTATATTTTTGTTTACATTTATGTATAGATTTTCCAATGTTGGAGGGTTGGTCCACCATACATATCAGGGGGGTTTAGAAGTATGACTATATATATATATATATATATATATGGGTGTGTGTATATATGACTTTTGTAACATTAGACCTCCACAGCCTCTTATAGCCACCTGTCCACTTCCACATTATCCCTTTCAACATCACCCCTTACATTAACATCATTACTTCACTATCCCGAACAAAGAAGGTACACTCACTGTTCATGCAGAGATGGACTTTACAAAACCTCTTGACGACACTGGATCTAAGATTGTTGACTCATTGTTTCCACAGTAACTCTTGCTGTTACTTGTCTTGTAATGTATGTGGAAATTACCAAAAACTGCCACTTGCCCAATAAAGAGTTACATTTCCATTTTTCTGACCACAGGATATTTTTAATATTTAATTTTTTCTCAGTCCATTTAAATGAGGTCTGGTCCAGAGAAAAGAGTGAGCTTTCTTGACAATGTTCATATATTACTTCTCCATGAAAGAACATTAACCTACATTTATATATACAATGATTTGTGTTTTAATGTAGCACTGCTGGAGGGCCTTAGGATCATGGGCATTCAGAAATGACTGTGCACTGGGTTACTTCAGCACATAGATTCCTACAAATTTCATGAATTTTACATTATGATCCATAAATTGTGAGATAATATGAGAAGTCGTATATTATTTCGTATATTATTTCTACATTAAATAAAAACATTCTGCATTTTTTCCCTCTCGAAGATTTCTTTTCATTGCTGCCCACTCAGGTCAATAACCTGTTTAGCTGCATAATGTTCCTTCAGCTGTTTATTTTAGTGTCACTTACTTTTCTCACCTCACCTGAACCTTCTTGGACACATGTTGAATTTAAAATGACCAGGTTTTTTTTGGTTGTTAAAATCACTCACTTTAAACATTCAATATGTTCATTACTTATTTATTTATTTATTTATTTATTTTATATTGTAAATATAAAAATTAGGGTTCATGAGATTTCATTCATTAATTTTTTATTTGTTGTGAGCAGAAGGGAAAAAAATTATGTGTACATAGACTTAATGGCAGAGGAAATGCATGAATAGAGGTGATCAAGACATTATAGAAATAGTCATGTACACTAGTAATGATAGAAAAAAACTCAATATAAATCGCTGGAAAAGGAGTGGGAAGAAGAAAATGTATTACATCCCATCCCCCCCTCTCATAAAACATTACTTTTGCTTCCTTGATGATTTAAGTTACATCTGTTTAGAATCTTAACAGTGTAAATAACCATCTTGAAGACAATTGTATTCTGTTTTAATTTACATTTTACACATTGTAATTTTTTTAAAATACAGCTGTAGTGATAAAGTAGTACAATAGAAATATTTGATAAGGAACTACCGGTACACAGTTCCTCAATGAGGATTAGCATCGCATTTTGACATACAGACAGTG
This sequence comes from Siphamia tubifer, assembly GCA_020466265.1. Lineage (NCBI taxonomy): Eukaryota > Metazoa > Chordata > Actinopteri > Kurtiformes > Apogonidae > Siphamia > Siphamia tubifer. The sequence continues at coordinate 28,496,317 of CM035790.1, read as the reverse complement.
AAGTAACCATTTCTCAGTGTTGGTAAAGTTCACCTTGATTAGGAACTACTTTAAAGTTCAGTTTAAGTTACTCAATATGAATTAGTTCAGTTCATCGTTCATTCTTCCAAATTATGGACTAGAAGTTCATGGATCCCAAAATGAACTTTTTCGTTCTTTTTTTGTGTTATTATTGTAAACTTATTATTAACCGTTCCTGACGGTATCCTGACCGTAGTCAGGAAATCAGGGGAAAAGGCCTTCCTCCTCTTGGACGGAATCTCCAGTAAGTACCTTACCTCGGGGTTAACTTCCCTCTGCAGGTTCTTAGAACACAAGGAGCGGTTTCAGTGAGTTTCATTTTCAATGTTTATTTCCAAGAACGGGACAACACCTGCTCTGGTTGGCGGTCACACTCTGTACATTTAACTCTTTTTCTCTGCTCCCAAAAACTCTCTGCACCTCTCTCTCTCTCTCTCTCTCTCTCTCTCTCTCTGTCTCTCTCTCTCTCTCTCTCTCTCTCTCTCTCTCTCTCCAACGCTTCTCATTGGCTATTCTACAACATTATGTTGCCAAAATTTGTTCAGAATAATACAAAAATGACATCTATGATAATGCTGTGTTTTGATCCCATTTTATACCTGATAGGACTCAATAATTACAACGTGATAAGAACGAAACTACATCTACACTATAAACTACGCAGTTCAATAAATGCCAGAATAACCGCGTTCACAACTTCCCGTTCACTTGGCAAAAGTGAACGAGTCGTTCACGTTCGTCAAAAATATAATATACGTAGTTCATGAATGATCGTTCAATGAACTCGTTCAGGTACAACACTGGCATTTCTCAATACTATTTGCTTCTATTTTCCATGTAATCCATGACTGGTTTTCGTGTGAAATACCAAAATATCAAAAAGTCCTGAATAATTCATTGATGATAAGATTACTACTATGCATGGACTTTTACTAAAATAATGCACTTGAGGAAAAGATGAACAAGTGGTGCCAGGAACAACAAACCTCGTCGCTGACAAATGTTTCTGTAAAACATGAGACTATGGGCTCTAGTTTCTGGGTGCAGCACAGGGTGCACAAGCTGGCGGACTCTGAGCAACGCTAGTTTCCGGCCGGGGAAGAGCAGTTTGGTAGTGTGGTGGACCCCGGTATGCCGAGATGGGTGTGGCGGCACACCATTTGCTGACTTTAGACAGTGTGCCAAGCTCGCCAGCTGAAACCATGTCTCAGTGTGGCGCAGCCAGTGTAGTGGTAGTTTGGCAGACCAGCGCGCAGAGCACATGGGTTACCATGACCTCACAGACAGGTTTCCAGAGGGTCAGACACATCTAATTGCAAAACACAACCCCAATAATCACTATTCTATGGATCCCCGGAGGAGATCGATGGTTCTATTTTCAGGTTTAATTTCATTATGTATAGATTTAGGGTTATTTTTATCCTTATTTGAAACAATAGAAATAACAGTAGCTACAATATCATTCTCAGCATTCAATGACTTAATTCCACTAAGTTGTACCTCATATTTTGTTAAGTTATGTTCACTTATATCCACAATAGTTGCCCTTAATAAAAAAAATATTAGTTGGAAGTAGCTACTTAAAAAGAACATGTTACAACAACTGAATACATTTGAGTTAGTCGTACTATTTCTGAAAATTTGAATATTCACAACTGAATATGTTTAATTATTATGAATGTTTGACTTTACAGTGTGGAATGGGAAAGTCGTCTGCCGCCACCCTTGGGGTGCCGGTGGGAGCAGGATGAAATATTATATATTATATTATATCTGTGGATGTGGGCGGGAGCGGAAAAGAAACTTGCGGGAGTGTGTGTGTGTTATGGGGTCATGAAATTAAACTTGAAATTAGAACCACCCATTATCGACAAACCCAAAACTAAAACAACAAAACTTAATTAAAAACCATAAAGATTCCTAAATTAAATCAAAATCCTGTTTAAACAAAACAAACAAAACCCAAACGGACCCAGTCAGCCGGTGTCGCGGCGTGCGTCTGGATGTGCATTTAAGAGCGAGGAGAGGCGCTAATGGTGCAGATCTGAATCAGCTGTGTTACATCCGCTGCACGCCCTTTCTCCTCCCTCATTCCCACTTATGCCAGTGAGAAGAAAGGAGATGGAACAGAGGAGGGATGCGCCAGTGGGTGGAACGGAGAGGTGGACTTACACCAGTCTGGACACACCCTGTTGGTGCAGACCAGCTGCACCCCGCTCATGCCTGGTCTGCGACACTAGAGCCCTATGGGTTAACCATTCAAGATTGCTCAAGGTCAAAGGTCATGATGCCCTTTCGGAGTCAACATGTCGGTTCCTATTTATCACAAATAGAAACTGTTTTTAGAATTAGAAAAATCATATGAGCTAAATTTTGACCTTTTAAGGTCACTCAAAGTCAATAGTCATGATTCCATTTTGAAGCCCATGCCAGGTTTCCTCTCAAGTTTGGTCTACATACGTAAGAGGAACTAACTCTCTATCTCCACTTGTTTTAACAGCATAGTCCACAGTGTGAAAACACATTTTGGGGACCTTGACCTTTGACCTACAATGACCAAAATGTCATCTATTCTGGACCACCCTGCACCTTTCCTGAAAATTTCATTGAAAATGGTCCAGTAGTTTTTTGCATAAAGTTACTGACAAACAGACAGACGGACAAACAAACAAACTAAACAAAAACACAATACTCCTTACCTCCCTTTTGGGGGAGCAGGGTAATAATGGACATGGACAAACCGGCAAAGTGTTGAAAAAAGTGGAAAAGCTGGTTAAATAAATGCACTAATAGTGAATAGCACTGCTGTCAACCCCTCCAGGGTTCTTTGTAAAGCAAGATGTGGATCTGTTACTCTACACTTTATAAAAAAGGCTGACCGCAGTGTTACCATGACAACCAGGTGACCGAGCTTGCGGTGCGTGTGTTCACTAAGCAAATAGCCCCATGGTCAGTGGCAGCTCGACGGGGCATTCACATTACCTGACCTGGACCAGAGGAGATCAGCAGTGATGCCAAAGCATTTCCAGTCAAATAAGCACAGATTCAGTCATGTACAAACACGTATAGGAAAGCTGAGACATGTTTTTCCTACAAGCACAATGAGACACACACACAAATTCACCAACCATGGGTAGATACTTGACACACTGCAGTGAAATGGACAACTGTTCTTCAATAACTGTAAGGATCTGTGTCACAGTTCATCTGCAGAGGGAAAGCCATGAATGTAAATTAACAGACAGTAAATCAATTTTCCACTTATTAAAACATTCACATTTGGCTATTTGAGCTGAAACTAAAACAGCAAAACAAGATCTACTAATACATAAAGATGTTTTTATTCCTCTGAGAACATTAGTAAAATTATTAGAAAACTGTTAAAAACATCCCCCATCCCCCCCTCTGGTTTTGGACACCACAGTTGGGTCCTGAGGTCTATGAACACTAAATGTCCGAAAGAGGATCTTCACATGCAACGAAGTCCGGGCAGAGGAAACTGAAACTGAAAAAATGAAAACTGAAAACCTGAGAAGCATGAAAGGAAAAAAAAAACATTGTAAAAAAAAATCCAAAGATTGTCCTTGTAAAATACATTATAATACAAAAATGTCCTCACAAAATACTGTTTTTTCAATGTCTGTATTTTATTTGTCCATTCAATATTTTACAATGTCAATGCAACGTTTTCTACAATGCCAAGTTGTTTTTTCAATGCCACAAGTTAGTGGCAGCGAAATGGCTCCATTCACCTCCGGTAACACCCCCCCCCCCCTTTGAATGTGGCCCATCCAGGGACGGATCTCATGCCCTCAGTTTGACCTAACTCCGGCCGGGGAGAACCGAACTCCGTTCCCAAACAGCTGTACCGTGCCCTCACACACGGACAGCAGAAAAGGCCACATGAACATAGGATAAAACTGTTGATTTTAAATGTTTCTTTAGTGATTTGAGTCTCATTTATGTTATTAATGTGAGAATGAGGGTCATAACATCCAAAGCAAGGGGTTTTTTTCTTTTTTTTTGACAAATCGCACCCTGTAGGTGAAGATATGCAAAGAGTTTGTGTACTGTGTGCAGTAATGTCTGTGTAAACTCAACATACACCATTCATTCATTCATTCATTCATTCACTGGGCAGCATCTCAATCGAATGACAACAGTAGCAACAGAGAAAACTGTTCTAATAATACATGAAGGTTTAACAAACTCAGTCACCTTCAAAGTTGTTTTCTGAAAATAAGTGGATGATTAAATGACTGTATTTAAACTGATAGTGTTTGAGTGCATTGTTGATGATTAGCTGGAGAGGTCAGTGAAACAGGAGAGAATGTGCTGCTGATGCACTCCACAATGAATGGCCAGACTCCATTTGTCCTGTGCCTGTGCGTGGTGTCCAGTCTGAGAAACCCAAGCTCCTCCGGTCTGAGGTAATGCCATAGTGTTTGCAGACGGCTGCACAAGTGGATCAGATGACGGTACAGAGACCGGCGAGAGACACTTCATTTTTAATCAACTCACTGACACACACATTCCCAGTCACTCTCAGTCTGTTTATCTCTTCTCATCCTGACATGTAGCAAGCTGTCTTTTACTTTCCCGAAGCCAAAAATAGCAAATCCCCTGTAAATGATGCCCTTGGTGTATATTTGAGGCCACTTTATTTATCAGAAAGATATTCCAACTTTTTACAAGCAGAACTTTTAAGGACTTTTGTGTGCCTAGTAACGACTACAGTAAGTGTACATCATAAAAAGAAGCTTGATAGTAGAATAAAGTTTCATAGTAAATGTAGTTAAAGATGACAAACCTGCACTGCATAAATGCACACTTTCATGTTCGTAAAAGCATAAAGCAACACACAACAACTGCTGGATATATTTTGGATTATCTTCAGCTATTTCTTAAGCCTTCAAGACCTAGAACTATTTTTCATGTGACTTCTAAATGAATTCGTCTCTACCTTTAATCTTCCTCTACTGATTTATCACCATTTACTGTAATCTTATCCATTTGATTTATGTTATTGTATGTGTGCAATTGTGAAGATAAGTGAGGTTACCTAATTTACAAAATATCTAAGGGACTTTATCTTTCATAGATGTTGATAGTAAGCTAAAGGATAGACTGTTTTGTGGAGAAGGGGTGGGATTAAACAAGATATACTTCCTCCCATTCCTTTTTCAATATGCGAATATGTGAATAAAGTCATACTTTGTTTTCATCTGTTTTTTTTTTTTGCAATTTGTTGGATAAAATAAGATTATTTTTATTGCATATTAAAAAAAATTTAAAAAAATCTGTGAAAAGCATATATTTTGTAGATTTTACTGATTATTATGTCCAAATAATACCTTTTTGAACAAGATATATTATTAACTGAACATAATAAGTAGGTTTTACTGATGTATCAATGTTGCAGGAGAAGACGGTGTTTTCACGTTCACGACAGAGCGTCTGAACACCCCAATGGATGGATCATATCTGATGCCCCTGAAAGGATGAGAAACTACATTTCACTTAAATTGAAAAAAAAAAATACATTTATGATATTAGTAATTTAAAGGTTCTAGAAGATGATAAATCAGTGGATGTTTTTAGTCACCATGAGCTGATTTAGGGCTTTGAGGGTTTTTGAAAATATTAATCTGTCAAGTACATTTTTAAGCAAGACAGAAACAAACACACAAAGACAGAAAGAAACAAAGAAAACATACATCACTATTAACATTTTACAAACACTTGCTGGAAATCTTTCAGCACTCACCCACCTCAGTGCTTCCCAAGACAAATGTCATTCATATATATGTTGATAAATTACTCCAGTAAAAGTCCTGCTGTGCGGTGAGGCCTGTCTGCTTTGCATTGAGATAATGGGTCGTTATTTTACTCTTCATGTGGGTGGAAAGTAAAAGTGTGAATTATCAAATTTTATCTGTGCTTGAGGAGCAACCTTTAACAGTAAAGCTTAGTTTCAAAGAAGAAGTTCAGAATTAGACCAGTAATAAAAATCTATTCATATATGTGGTTTAACTATGTTTTATTTGAAACAGCTCTTTAAGAAGAAGGCCACCATCTGAAATAGAAACAAAAATAAAGTCATTTCACATGAATCGTAGCCCATAGGGTATTTCATCATTTCTGTTTAATTGTACATCAGATAGTTACGCTGTGACTTTTACTCACATACTCGCTCAATTACATTGTTTAACTTCACTGGAATCACTCCACCTGCTATATAAGGAAGTCTAACATGGAATTTGCTCAATGATGCAAAATTATGATCTCCTCCACTGTTTCCTCTTTCCTTATAAATCTTCAATAGTAATCTGTTATCTCTTTGTGACTATCACTAAGAACTCAGACATTCTCTGTTATTACGAATTACCAGTGGGCCACAGGTAATATTTATCCCGTGCGAACAGGGCGTTATAATAGTATTTCAGTGGATTTAACTTATATCTTTTGGAAGTTGATCAAACAGACCATGTTTGGATCTATAATAGCAATAATGAGATACTGATGATCAAATTGTGACATGATTGGATCTTGTATGTGTTTTTGTGATCATGGTGAACATTGATACGGTAGTGGACCATGATGGTCATAGAAGAGGTGAAGGAGCAGTAGTACCCCCCCCCCCCCCAAATATGGTGGGGTAATTCACACACTGACCAGTTCCAAACAAGCAACAGCACACCAGACTGGACTCAATTAATCAACTGATCTTAGTTTTCAGAGAGTTGACACAGGTTACATTTCCACTAGTAAGAGTTAATATTTGACACTATACTAAATAGTGTCAATCAAGTTGTACACTATGTGAGAAATAACACCCATAGTGTTATTGACATTCAACACTGAAGAGCTAAGTGTTAAAAAACGACTTTTTCAGTGTTAAACGTACTTAATAATTCATTAATAAATTACTCCAAAGAGTGTTGATTTTTAATTATTTGAAAACACGACATAACTGTATTTTTTTTTTTTTTACACAGATTCTGCTTGAACGAAAAAAACTAAAGCGACAGTTTATTTAAAACATTTTAGAAAACAGCAGTTTTTCAATGTCTGACTTTCGCACTCAGTTTGATCCAGAGGATGGTGGGTGCGGTAGCTAGGTAGGTAGGTAGGTAGGTAGGTAGGTAGGTAGATAGATAGATAGATAGATAGATAGATAGATAGATAGATAGATAGATAGATAGATAGATAGATAGATAGATAGATAGATAGATAGATAGATAGATAGATAGATAGATAGATAGATAGATAGATAGATAGATAGATAGATAGATAGATAGATAGATAGATAGATAGATAGATAGATAGATAGATAGATAGATAGATAGATAGATAGATAGATAGATACTTTATTCAACCCCTCAGGAAAATTCAGTTGTCACATAGCTTACACCACATCATATACATACAATAGATGAATAAATAAATTAAAAGGTTATGGATAAAATGGATATGGCATAAAATGTCTTAAAACTTCAGGGTCAGTGGTTGGAGCTGGGGTAATTGCATAAACACTTCATCCACGGGGGCCTCCATTGTTGTTTGATGGGTCATCTAATGTCAGAATTCGGAGCTAGAAGAACATGGATCTCGTAAGACTTCATGAGTGGGAGGTCACAGGTTTGACTGACATTCCAGTGCATTTTCAACAGTAGTAAGTTGGAAAAGTATGAGTTACAGGTGGCCTGGATCACAGCCTGCGTTCTTAATTAGTTGTTGAATCTCCAGTGTTAAAGAAAGATAAACACTGTTTCTGGTTTTGCAACTTGATCTGGATCTCCCCCAAAATTCAAGGGCTTTATGCTCTACCCTTCTATAGAATTTCACAAGAAGCATCATTTTTTAATTGCTTTGTTTGTTGCATAATTGGGTTTACAGGCAAACAGATGCTTAAATAAGCACTAAATATATCACATGCATAATAACTACACTATCAGTCATGCCAGACTAGAATAGCCAGTTTGATGTTTGACTAGTTGTAGTATCAGTGCATTTCCATTCTCACAAATTTAACAGGAACTCTGATGGCTAATGATTAACTTGGAAATGTAAAGTTTAAAGCGAAACTGGCAGGTTGAGTCACATTATAAGTCATTGAGTGTAGCCTAGAATAAACCTTAACCTCCTTCTTATACAGAATTGGTTTGTGATTTCTAAAGAGTGTCCGTCTTCTGTTTTGCTGTAACCACTGTCCCGCTGTTGTAATCTTTCAGTGCCAAGAAAAATTGCTCTGCCGACAATGGAATGCTGCAGAGAAGTGGATATGTGTGCGTGGGGCTGGAGGGTTGGAAGGAATAATAACAATAAGCTCAGTGGACCTTCCCATCTTGACTGCACTTTTACTTTGTCCTTCAAAAACACAGTGCAGATTTTACAGTGAGGTGTTTAGTGCTCTGTTGGTAGATGCAGAGCTAAGGCAGCGTGGATTAAGATGGTAAAGGGAACATAGTGACCATTCCTTGGCTCCATTGTTTTTGGCAACAGAGTCATGTCTACAGGAATGAGCACACTTATGTCAGCTGACCCATATTGAAACCACTGCATCCGAGTTAGGCCTCGGTAGACAACAGATGTAAGCTAAAACAAGGTCTACCCTTGGAAACACTGCATGATTGTTTGTTTACCATATAAAGATCTGATTCAAAGCAGCTTTGAGAGGAATATTCACCCCCCCCCCCCCCCCCCCCCCCACACACACACACACACACACACACACACACACAGACCAAAGGACCATAATGTGGGCCTTTGTTCTGCATCCACATGAAAAGACTAAAAATTGGTTAAAAAGGCACTGCAATGAAAAAAGAAGTGTTTCCTTTAAGACATGGGGGTTGATCTCTCTCACATTTTAAAGTCACTTCTGTTTTATCAAAAGCCCCTGTGTAAAGGAAAAACTACTATTTTACTGTAAACTGCTTTATTTCATGGACATTCCCCAGAAAGCAAACATAACTCAACAAGGGCTCAGGCCATGGTATTTTTATATCTAATTTTATTATTATTATTATTAGTAGTAGTAGTAGTAGTAGTAGTAGTAGTAGTAGTAGTAGTAGTATTTTTATTATTATGATTTGTATCTGCTTGGCTAGTTATCAGACTGTGGCTTTGTTCCTATTGTTCATATTGATGCAAAATTTTAGAGGTTGTCAAAGTTTATTCAAAGTATTCTCATCAAGAGATAAAATGTATTTACATATATTTCATTGCAGCCTCTCCAATGGTATGGACTTTTACTGTTATAGAAGAGAATAGGAGGAAGCAGTGCCAAAGCACACACCCTGCCCGGCCTTACTGGAAACACAGTGCCCTCTGGTTTCCTTTCTTCCATGACACATATGTGCCACAACAGACTAAAACAGAGTAATGCACGCAAAGAAAGACAATACTTCAACTGAGAGATGCATGAGGAGTGTATATCACCAACAAAGAAAGACTTCTATTGTGAGTTAAACTAAATATGTGGATGTTTATGCTTTCACAGTTCTTTTTACTCAGTAGTTAGAAATATTCATGGATATCTAAAACTGTCATGTGTTCTGTAACAAAAGCCACTTTGCTGAAGATTATCACTGAAATAAATAAACTATTCCCATCAAGGTTTTTTTTCTGAATGATGACTGACAAACTATGAAGGGAGATCTGTGCAGACAGATAGCGTTGCCGAGGGCGACGAAAGGCTGACACCTAGTGGATCATGAGACTCCACCACCAACTGGATCAACTTCAGATTAGATTGTGAATCCATCTGGATGATTAATTAGTCCTTTACTGGTTTTCTACATTCATAATGATTTTGTGACAGAGACTGTGCAAGCTCCACTTCATCAAAAGCCGTATTAGGGCACCATCATGTTAATAGTAAATGGGTTTGTTTATAGTGCACTGCTAAATCTTCACTCTCTCTGCATTTTTTTCAACACTCATTTGACACCACGAGCAGCCTTGGCCATTATAATGTTGCCCTGTTTATTTAGCTCTTTATAAAACGGATGGTTGTAAGCATTCAGAGTGATGTCTTTGTTCCCTGCTGTTCTAAGACTAGCAAGGCTTTCAACATTTCAGCCTACACTTAGTGACTGTGAACACTGAGAATAACAGCAGCTTCATTTATTGACATGTGAGTAAATTGTGCACACAATAAGTAGTTTCAGATTTTAATCTTCAAATCATAAGCAAGTCTGAAGTTTTTGGTGTGAAAAAAAATTAAACAAGTCAAAGTAAGTGACTTGGTAAGAGTCAAACTGGTCAAATGATTGATGAAGTCATAGCTTGTGATGATTAATCCCACATGAAAATTTCAGCCATCAATAAAAACATCCTAAATGAAGGATAATAACAAGTAACGGTCAGAAAATAACCACACACCAACAGCTCTAAATTATTCCAAAGTGAAAATAGCAGTCATTTGTTTCAGTTCAGCTCTTTCTGTGCAAAGGTCATGGGCCACATTTAGTTTTATTGGTTTTACAGAGTTCAAATGGGCATATGTATATATTTATCATTCTCCTTTCTTATTAGAACATTAAATTAAAACTGCAACCAGTCTCAAAGGCCTTCAACCACCTCCCCATGCAACCGCCAACACCAGCTGATGGTGAGATGACATCGTACCATAGGTTGGATGTGAGATTCTGGTAGAAACACACACTTTTGTATAAATATGTAGGGGGCGCTATAGAATGACTTATTTAAAATGCTGTGGGTTGAATGGATGTAGAACTGTGAGACTGACAACTGAGTCAAATTTGAGCTAAATCAGTGTTCATATGTCCGAACTACAGACATTTTTAGCAAAGGTGAATTTGTAGGGGGGCGCTATAGAGCAAAACTGCAATTTCTATTGATAAAATGCTGTAGGCGTGGGAGATAGAAGTCTTCTGAGTCACATTTCAGCCAGATCAGTGTTCGTATGTCCAAACTAATGGCATTTTACCAAAGATATGTTTGGCAAGTTTGTAGGGGGCGCCATAGAGGACATTTTTAATTTCTATTGATAAACAGGTGTAGGCCTGGGAAATAGATGTCAGTCAAATTTCAAATTTCAAATCAGGTATTGAAGGTTTCAATATTAGAAGCGGGTGCTTTATATATACAGCTAATAATGACATTTTTGTGTTTTTCTTTGCAGATTTCCACAGTTATGCATTCAAATACATTATCAACAACACTTGACATTTCCACCACCGTTGAAAATTTCAATATTGTGTCAACATACAATGCCTTCCTTTGTTTTGTCTGTTAATATGCATGCATTCATAACCTTCCAGATTAAATTCAGTATCCTTGTCATTACTAATCCAAATTTCAGATATGGCAATTATATTAAACAATTGCTTTGACTAGCCAAGATATTCCTTAATATTACTGAAATTAGCATTCATGCTTCTACAATGAAAATGAATAATTGACCATTTGCCACTGGCATTAATGCTTCCATTGTACTGTTCATCAGTATAGTATCATTAACAGAGAGGAAGAAATTATCAGGATCTATGTCATGTTCTGTGTCCAAAAATATAATTCTCTTAGAAAAGTGACTATACAGAATATCCATTTGTAATGTCATTCAAATAAGTTAGACAATAAATATCCAAAGACACACAACAGAAATAATTAATACTAATAAAAAACAACCATTGTAAAGTGCATTAGCTTGTACACCTTATGCCTTTTTTTCCCAGTAATATGAATTCTGAACTTCCAATTATAGTGTCATTTTTCCGAGTGTGCTGTCAGTGTGGATGGATGGATTACAGCTCATTATTATACTTTAAACAGCAATTAGACACCAACAAAGGAGTTCAATTTAGGCTCACCTCAGTATTCAGTCATATAAACAGGGCAGTGAGCCACTGACATGTGCTGCAGACCCTTTCATTTAAGAGAAAAACATCATATTTTGCAGACCTCACCTCATATAAGCTTGAGTAGAAAGCATCAAGTGATGTCTCCAATCAAATTACAGCCTGTGTACTGTATATAATTGCTTATTGGGTTACCATGTCTCTGCAAACCACTGCAAGGCATGCTTCCTTTACCACACTGCTGTTCAGTGCTACCTATATTCAGACACAAGGCCTGTTTCTCACCAACAATTTACTCCATGCACCCTTCATGCATTATTTGTTGGCTCCATTTAACCTTATTACCTCCACATTGACTGTAGTTGCTGGCGATTTGGTAGAGTAATGAAGCTGCACTGTGGAGATAAGAACGTGCTCTGCTGAGGAGATATTTGTCACTGTCCGCTGCAATTAACCCAGTAAAAGACCGAATATGGAGGAGTAAGAGTGGAATTATATTCGAAATCAGGCCTCTATAGGTTGCTTAATTCATCCATTGTATTATTTCTATGCACTAGGATTTGATCTGACAGTTCTGTCTGGAACACTCATTCCACTTTTACATTTAAGACATTATTTTAATTGTCTTTTCCAAATACCACACCCTTAAAAGAAAATTTCCACTTATTTTTCTTGAAAAGTAATGTCATTTGAAGAGCTAGGATTGATTTAAAACAGCTTTTCAAAGATTTAAGGTCAGAAAAGCTCAGCCAAAATCAAGTCGTTATTGTCTACAATTCGCTTCAAGGGCCTTCTGATAATGTTGCATTATATCCAACTTGTGCTTGACACCCCACAACAGGTACTAGCACCGAGAGTGTACCCTTTCCTCTTGACAAATTAACATTACTTTGATTTTACTGACAGGGGATTAGTTGTATAATTTTTGTTTTTTTTGTGATGACTCATAATAGAAAGTCTTCTTTGTTTTTATTACAGGGTAGACACAGTAGGAAAAAGGAAGAAAAAGGAACAGAGTGATCATTAAAAGCCAGTAGCAGATGATGTCTGTAATGCTACAATAATTTGTGTGACTGCAACGAATTTAATAATCTGAGTGCTGAAATCCAGCTGATTGTAAATGGGGAAAAAGAACTGCCCCGCACTCCCCCCCCGCCCCGCATTCCACTGAGTGCAGCCACTTCTAAGTCTAAAAATGAATTATGAAATCTACATAATTCATTTTAAGACTACACGCTAGGATAATATTATTTTCTGATGTGAATATTAAACTGTGTATGTCTGCTCCTCAATCCCCAGTGTGATTAAGAGGGCAGGTTTTTGCATTAAGTTCGAAGATGACTATCTGTTCAAGAATGAATCTGTACTTATTGAGTAAAAATAACCATGGTCCAGTGTTTGATGGATTCAGTATCCTTCCTGGACATAAATGTGTGGAAACAAGGATGATAACCCTCTCTTTTTAACTCATGCATCACAGGTTTCTCTATGTTAAAGATGAACTATGCAAGATTTCAATGGCTCTTCTTGGCTGTTTTTGTAGGATTTTTCTTTATGGGGCTCCTCATACAGCTTAGAAGCACATATTGACTGTTGTAAAATACACACCCAATCCCACTCTCCCCTCAGACCATATTTGATTTGGCATTTATTGCCTCTGCCAGCTAAGGTTATGTAATCATTGGGTTTGTGTGACTGTCTGACTGTTAGCAACATAACCCAAAAACGTATCGATGGATTTCAACAAAATTTTCCACAGAATGTCCATTAAAAAATAATGGTCTTTAAAAAATATCATTATTTTTTTATACTGAATTTTTTCATGCAAGCCCCTGCTCATATTGCTCGAGTCAAATCACATGTATCTATACATTTTACCTTTATCTAACTAGATAAGGTGAGAATCACACCTGGACATATAGAAAAAAAGAGTCAATCACACCAATCAATTAGTTATTTTAACCAATTAACCTACAAGTGTATGGCTTTGGATGGTGGGAGGATGCTGGAATACCCAGAGAAAACAGGGGGAGAACATGTAAACGCCACATAGAAAGGTTCCTGTTGTTGGAATCAAATTCAGGACCATCTTGCTGTGGCACAATGAGCTCCTTGGTCTTTCAAACAGAGGAAGCTCATTATCAGGTTAAAAATAATAAAATTTAACATTTTATTTACATGTAAATTCTGCCTCTGTTCCTTTTTAAGAAAATGTTCTGTGACTCTATCATACCAAGTAGGCATCTTTTCCACAGACTAGAACAAGGAAATGTTGAAACTATGTTAAACTCAAACAAGGAAATACTAGGAATGCATTTCATTTAACAGTGAAAGAAATGATTCGCAGAGCAAATATAAACTGAAGGGTTGCAGTTTGTTTCGACCTTTCTTGCAAAGTCCACAATTGGACTGAGCTGAACTGTCAGTTATGGCGTATATCTCAAAATACCCGTCAATCAAAATTGGATTTAGCTACTCCAGTAATCATGTGAAAGCTAAGTGTCCAGGGCAACCAAGGCCTGCTCACAGATCCATCAACCCCCTCCAGAGATGCTGAGTGTCTGGGAGCAGGACAAAATTATGGTGTTTATCCAGTGACCCTTGAGATTCAAGACAATGAGAAAAAAAAAAAAAACCTGCACGATTCAGTCCATTGAACTTGAGCTTCAATGGGGAAAATGCGTTGAAGAAAAAGTTACTATGGGAACGTATGAGAAGTGAATAACATCAACTCCGCCTATTTATAAGTCGCTGATTCTGAACAAACATCTTCGAGATGAACAATTCTGCTCACACCATGTGCTGGAGTCCACAACCTATTCACCTCCACTGATGCATTCAAACTACTGCAGAGCCATCATAAAACCTATGAAGGTGGCAGATCTCAGTGCAGTCTGTAGCATAGAAGGTGAAGAAGAGAGAGGACGGTTCCCTGTGGTGCCCCAGTGTTACTGACCACCCTCTCCTGCTAACAGCTCTGCAAGTGCATGTACTGTAGGCTTCCACTCAGGCAATCTAGGTTATGAGAGGTATATACCTGTATTACTGTCACCTTCTCACACAATAGTGCCAGCTCTAATGGGGTTGAATGCACTAAAAAAAACTTGACCCTCACAGCATAGACACCATTAAGCCTCCTCAACTCCCAGACGAGGCTCGTAGGTGAACTGAAGGAGGTCCAGATGTAGTGCGATGATTGGTTAGAGTAGATTGAAGGTCTTCATGATGTGAGAAGAGAGTCACTGGGATGTGGCACCTTTGGTACAGGAACTAGGCAACATTGAGATGCTCTGCAGACTCAGCTGGACCAGTGTTGTTAACAACACAAATGTAATAAACTACAAACTAAAAAACAAAAATTGCAGCTTTTAATGTAATAATCCCACAAATGTAATAACCTACCACAAACACAATACCTCATTTTCCTACTGTGCAGATTATTATTATATTTACATGGTTCAAACACAGGCTTCTGCTATACTTAATGAAAACAAATAATACCGTTAATACTGAAGCTTTTGTAATCAAACCTTTACGACATGTTTGCCTGTTCTGTTTTGTTCCTCCACTTGTATTTGTGACTAAACACCTATTTACCCGCAATAATCTCATTATCTGAACCCGCTTCATCCTTCATAGGGTCACAGGGGTCTGTGGGGGCCTAATCCAACTACAATGGGTGAAGGCAGGGTACACACTATATGAGTCGCTAGTTCATCGCAGGGCTGAACATATATAGACAAACAATTCACCCCCTATGGGCAATTTAGATTAACCTATCAGTGCATGTGTTGGATGGTGGGAGGAAACCCACGCAGACACGGAGAGAACATACAAACTCCACACAGAAAGGTCTGGTGTGGAATTCTAAACTAGGGTCCTTCTTGCTGTGAGGCACGAGTACTAACCACTGCACCACTGCGCTGCCCTATCTACAATAATGCTACTGAAAATAAAGACATTTAAGAAATACATAGTTCAGATTTCAACAATTTTTCATGTTCATGTAATTTCGAAGTAGAAGTTGGTTAGACTTGTTGGTCAAACACCAAAACTATCAAAAGTAAACACCAGCTCCATTTGGGAATTCTGAGAATTCTAATGTAGCAACATTTCATTTGCTACCTTAGAAAAATACAACCTTGCATTTCATATAAACATTAAAATAATACTTAATCATTAATGGAGCTGGAATACACCTTCATAGGAAATGACAAATGAGAAGAATGATAAAAGAAGCAATAAAAGGAAAAGATTACACTAACATTTTATGAACTTGTGATAACCAGGTGGATAAAGCAGCTTATACACATGTAAGAAGTGGCTGAATGATGTTCCTTGGAAATTATTTGGCAATTAATTTAGTAAATTAACTGACAAAAGCAACCATGCATATTTAAGCCATAAAATTATCCATATAAATAGATAACACAAGAAAAATCATAGTAATATGAAACAGTATTTTTATTTCCCCAACAACTATCCAGTACAAAAAAATCTCACTGTACACATCCACGATTACATGAACGGCATCATGTTTGGTCCATTGCTTCTGTCCCATTTTCTCCTGTGCATCTCCTCACACTGCTGTACATTCACCAGATGACACATTCTTAACTGTTTACTTCTGACAGCAGTTGTTTTGGTCTCCCTAAAGGTTTCGTTGGTGGTTTCAGTTTCTTGTCATGAATCAGCAGATGCTGTTGGAAACCCTGACGGTAATAGAAATCCTTCCCACATTTATCACAAGTGTATGGCCTCTCTCCAGTGTGAACACGCACATGAACTCTAAGACCCTCTGCCCTGACAAATCCCTTTCCGCAGATTGTGCACAGATATTCGGCTTCACCTCTATGAACTCTGAGGTGTAGTTTCAGTCCAAAGCGCCTTGAAAATGCCTTCCCACACTGCTTACAACGGAAGTTCCTCTTCTTATTGTGCGTTAACTCATGTTTCTGGAGGGATGACATTGTGGGCCATCTTTTCCCGCACTTTGAGCAGATTAAATTTACTTCTCCTGCATGCATACGCTGATGTGCTTTAAAATATTCTTCATTTTTGTACGACTTGCCACAATCTGAACAATTATAAGGCCACTTGTGACTCTCTCGATGTTCTTCCAGCTGTTGCCGATCTGGGAAGTCCATCCCACAGTGTCCACCAACATGAGCTTTTATGTAAGATGTTTTCGGGGCCTCTTGAATTAATTTCCACTCCGGTACTTCCCCTGTGACAAAAAACAAACAAATACTGTAGTAACATTTGGCAGAAAAAAACCCAACAACTTCACATCCAAGATATCAGCCTATGGTGATTGGATCCCACTACCCTGCTGTATATGCAAATAAACCAGCTCATGTAATAAACTAAGACTCCAATGGTTGCAGTTTAACAGAATTGCTTTAATCTGGGCTAATATGCATTTTACACATACATTTTAATGGCCATACAATCTCTGTACCCGCAGAAGTAACAAATACATGACCACATTGTCGTTAAAAATTACTTCTCATTAAAACATGTGGTTGCATCAATGCTTGTGGATTATGGGGTTTGCCAATTCCAAAGCTAACACTAGCTAATGCTACACACTGGTTCAGTACACAAGAGAGTCATTGAAGAACGCCGATTTCAGTGTGTACATTTCTGCAGGAAAACAACCAGTCCCTACAGTTACTGTCAGTGTATAGGTGGTTTTGACAGATGTAAAAGACAGCTGACTAATAGTTGGCCAACATCAGCACACGATCTGCTCTCAGCACACACTGCGCATGTATGAATCTTCAGTTCACGTTTTTTTTAATACAAACTGTGGTGGTCTGGCATAGTCCCATTTTCCACTGCATTTGTCATATTGCTTCGGGGGAAAAAAAGATGTAGTAGCAGATCAAATTCTATTTAATACTATACACTACACTGTCACTGAATATTGTAAGATTTTCTATAGCATTAATTTCTGTACCAAAATAGTCATGAAATGTATTGTTTTTATTTTGGTACAGACAGAAAACCGTTAGTGACAGTACTAGGGATATATAATATGATGATATTAGATTGCAGCGTATTAGAACATATCAACAATCTGGCAAAGCAGAGAGATCATGGAATCAGGGGGAAAGTGAAGCTTAAAATGGCAGGAGAAGTCTACCATAACATAACACTTAGTCCCACAGAGTTGGTTTTACTTGACTCCACATACATCAACCTATTTTCAAATGTAATATTGGTATGCCCCACTCAAACCTCCAATGCCCAGACAGTATGTGCTGCTCACAGTATGCCCTAAAATATAGAAGCCTTTAAAGGCCCCCACTGTTGTAGTGCTACTTTTCCTTTAAACTTAGAAGTGTGGCTGCCATTTTGTGCCTACAGCCTCTCTGACCACCACCAAACATTCATACCCCAGTGTGAGTGGCACTGGAGGCAAAGAGGGTGAAGTGTCTTGCCCAGGGACACAACGGACCGATTAGGACAGAGAGGGATTCAAACCACCAACCTTGTATAGAGACCTAGTCACAAAAAAGCTCAGAGTAAAGCCAGGTTGGAAAAGAGCCTTAGAAGGAACCAATTAAACTACAGTAAATCAAGCTTATATATTGAGAGGAGTACATTTCATTGGGACCCCTTTAAACAGCTGAAGTGAGTAGTTTCTTCTCACCTTTGTGAATTTTCATGTGTGTTTTGAGGTTTCCACTCTGAGTAAATCCTTTTGCACATATGAAGCACTTGTAAGGTCTCTCTCCAGAGTGAATCACAAGGTGTCGTGCCAGGGCATTGTTGCTAGAAACCACTTTTCCACAGGTGGGACATTCGTAGATCTTTTGTTGATGTGGACTCTCCTCTTGGTCTGGATTTTCTGGAGGCTTTTTTGAAGGCTTCTCATGAGGCTTTTGTTTATCAACAGGTTCATCTAGGGGGGAAAAAAAACATAAATATAGAAGTTAATTACTTTATTTTGTCTCTGCTTATCTGGATATAATGCATTGTTGCTCCACATTCTGTAATAAATCACTACATTCACACCATTTTGTCACCAGGTTCAATAATAAAACTTTTGTTACTGTAGATATGTTATACTGTTATAAAGCTTAGATTCTCAACTATTAAATTATGAAGTATATTTTTAGAGTACTGAAACAATCACCTGGATAGTGATCAAAGCCGATGACTCGTCCTACCCGTTTGGTGTCATGAGGTCGCATAACTAATTCATTCTGTGATTAATTATTTTCCTGCTCAAAAACAGACTACAAATAAATAAATAAAAACAGTTTCAGCTCAATTTAACTGTGTGTTACAGGTTTTATTATATTCACATTGTATTTTTTTTAAATTAGGGGTTATTGCCTTTCAAATCAGGTGTTCTTGATCAAGTTTGTCCTTGTGGTTCTTCAGCTATGAACTTTGGAAGTTCATAGCTGAAAACACAAACTTCAGCACACAAACTCAGATGCAATAGTTTGACACTTGTGATTATCTCACCAAAGACCTGTAAAGAATCTTGTAAAGATTCTGACTAAAACCAGATTTAGTACAGTTTCAGACATCTGCCACCATGATTGAGGTTCAAGTTACTAATTTTTAACCTTGAAATATTGTAGCTATAAACAGCAGTTCATACAGATTAACACAAGCATTAATATGAACTGCAATAAATGATACAATGCTGAAAAAATATCCACATTAAATAACATTTTAGTGGACAAACAGTAAGTGGCTTAGTTTTTGACTGAAAATATATGTTGGGGATGGGTGTTGTTAGGAAGTTAGTCAATTTTTCCATTGGGCACCAAATGTTGAAAAAAACTGAAATGCATTTCTGTTTTTAGATTAAAAGATGTTTCTGATGCCTGAAAAAACAACTCGTACCAGT
The DNA here is from genome assembly GCA_020466265.1 of Siphamia tubifer. Taxonomy (NCBI): domain Eukaryota; kingdom Metazoa; phylum Chordata; class Actinopteri; order Kurtiformes; family Apogonidae; genus Siphamia; species Siphamia tubifer. The sequence goes on along the minus strand of CM035790.1, from coordinate 28,476,595 downwards.
GGGGGTGGTTGGCAAAATAGTTATTTTTCCATTAGCTAAATTTTATGCATGTTATCTCATTTATGCTCTGGCCGAAAAATCACATCACCACAAATAGTGACTTTTTTTCCCGTTACGTAAGTTTTTATGCATATTATGTTCAGGCAACTTGAGGGTCAAATGAAAAGCAACTACAGAAGTTTCACCTGAAACTGCTGTGCTGTTATCTTTGGTCTCTGCCATATTTATTTGTCCACAAACATCACTGTCGTCATCTCCTCCATCGCTGCTTCTTGCCTCAAGTTTCTCCTCGGCGTCCTCCTGATCATAGAAAGCTCCAAATTAATGGTTTAATTAAACTGTGATAATACATAATACTTCATGGTTATATTAAACATGAGCTTATCTAACTTCTTCTCTTACACAATGACGCTTCCTCTTCTTGTCTGCTGTTGGCCGATCTCTGAATTTGTGCACAGATGTGTTTAAACCATCACCTGCCCTGTTGGAAGTAAAGTATAAAAAGAAAAATCATACACAAAACATACCGAATTGAGAGTGGGCGGAGCCACTGGGAACTAACCCTACCGCACATCAATAGGGGGATAATAATCTTCATCATCACTGTCATCATGGCAGCTCACATCTTCTTCTGTCATTTCATCTTCCACCGATACAGATGAATCTTCTGCTGACTCGGCATCATCTCCGTTCAACCTTGCATCATCTTCCTCCGACTCTGCATCATCTTCCTCCAACTCGTCATCACTTTCCTCTAATCCCATTTGACCGTCCTCTGATACAGAGTCAGTGTCCTCATCTGGATTCCATTCCATTTCAATGCTTTGGCACAAGGGAAAAAAAATATTAAAAAAAAAAAGTATTATTTGTACAGTAAATGTGAAAATACATCAGCTGGGATTTTAGAAGCTTTCTCGAGGTATTGGAGAGTCTGAGAACTTCTTTGATTGGTTGTTTGCACAATTTTATGTTAGTATTACTACATTGTTTAGACAGTTGATTTGATGAACAGTTTTATTTTCATCAACTGCGCATCCTGTTTGTATAATTATTTATACAAATAGAAGCATGATGAAATGCCCCAACTCTTACATAGTTTAATAAAACGATTTGGGAACAATGACAAGTGTTGATTATCTGGTATCTGGTCAAATATATGCTTTTTTTGGTCTATTTATCCAATAGATTTCTAAATGTTCCAGTATTTAAAAAAAACAGTGAAGTGAATATATTGTAACGTGGAGACAGTGTTTTCAAGTAGCACAAATATTTACATTGAGGAAAAAAATATTTCTCTCATTAATTCTCACAATTTCACATTCTGACATAAGACGGTATCTTAGAAACTACAGCCAACCAACATTTGGATTGAATATTCCTGTGACTCTTGGTTGGTAAAGTTTCACTACTTTTATTCTGGAGACATTTTCAGTGGGACTGTGATACAATGTTTTTGTATATTTACTCCACCTTGCACCCATTGGTTCAGCAGAAGTCTCCCAAGAGTCGGTGTTGTCCAATTTCTCTGCAACTTTAACTTCAGCTCTGGAAAGATACATGAAATTCAGAACAACATCTGAATGTGGAAACACACAAACTACTTAGAATCAATTCTATAAAGATGCTGTTTATTTTTAGATCAGTAGTGTTCATTCTGCTGCCCCATTATGGTTCATTAACAAAAAGGCACAACTCTGGTACATACAGTGAACCAAGTCTAGTGAAAAATAGTGACTGGCACTTGTGCTTCAGAAATAAAATTCTAAAGACAGGTACATGAAAATTATTTATACTGGGGAGACAGAAACTGGACAAATCTTTAACTACTGGCTGAAACTATGTCAGTTGGTATATCAACATTTGAAAATTACAACCACTTCATCTGATGAACACATTCAGTTATTTGAGCCAATACAACACTACTAGTGAGCATGTTCAAATATAAAATAATAGCTATATAGACCTCAAGTACCTTGGGATCTTATTCACGAGTGACGGAATGATAGAGTGGGAGGTCGACAGGCGGATTGGGGCAACATCCACAGTAATGCGGGTGCTAAAGCAATCCATTGTGGTGAAGAAGGAGCGAAGCCAGAAGGCAAAGCTCTCAAATTACTGGTCCATCTACGCTCTGACCCTCACCTATGATCATAAGCTTTGGGTCATGGCCAAAAGAATGAGATCACGGATACAAGCGGCGAAATGAATTTCCTTCGCAGGGTGGCCGGGCTCAGCCTGAGGCAGCCCCACTGCCTGTTCAAAGCCAATAAGAGAAGCCAAATCAAATCCTACATACAAACAACAGACAGTTTATGACTGTGTTAACATGACCAACTACTGTTATTTCTAGACAGATCATTTTGGGGGTAGGTGGGCTTAAATGTTAAGTATGTAATATGTGTACTGAGGAACACTTCCTAGGAATCATGAAATGGGTAGTGGATCATAAGTGGACACCCCCTGACAATGTTTCGACCTCTGTCCATATAAGCCATTTGATATTAGAAAATGATAACTGTTTAATTCATGTCTGACTTTTTTGTCAACATGTAAATCATATCTGATTACTACAGTCTTACATTGTGAACAACATGATTCTACATTGAACTATTTTTAAAAATTACTTCAGTCATTCAAAATCTTCAGCATTACTACATTAGCAGTTCAGCGCAGGCTCTTTCAGCTTTCTCCATTCACAGCATAATTTCTTCAGAAATTCTGCTTTTCTAACCATCTTGTTCCTGAAGGACAGTTTAGTAGCCAGGCTCTGGCATGAACATTAAAGGGCACCTTCCATTGAAATGTCATTTTTACTGTGATTGACAGTATAATCAAATGCATTGTGTCGGTTCTGTGTTAAAATAACACCTGTAAAAAAACAACAAAAACAAAAAAACACCCTGGTGCTCCTGTTTGAGCTGGTTTAAGTGTGCAGAAAACGTGGCTGTTGGACCACCCACAGGTTTTTCTGCTCTTTCTCATGTATATCTGTGACATAGTAATAAATCACCTGCAATTGGACAAAAAATAAATAAATCAGCACTTTGACTTATTATAATCGAAGATTCATTCTGCCTCCGCTTATAGACGGTTCATAAAACAGTAACATGTCCTCCCTCAGCTGAACTTTGCTTTATTACAAACATAAAGCCTGTACTTCCATATGTTGATATTCACAAAACGAGAGCTACTCAGCTACTAATTCAAGCTGTATGCTGGTCTTACGACACCCACTCACACAAACTACTGTACCTTTGTGTTTCAGTGACATGGCTGGAAAGTGATGGGGGAGGGAGTGGTTGGATGTTTCTGCCAGTCTTTATGGATGTTGATGACGATGACCTCTTAGAATATTCGTCGTAACTGTAATGAAAAAAATGAGGGAAGTTGTAATTTTTTTTATCCACAAGCAGCAGACTGATGCACAACACACTGCCCATACACTGCAATGACATTACATTACATTACTCTTAGACCGCATTTGCGAATGTGTGACTGTATCCTAAACTCCATTGTTAGCTCAGCTGTAGATAATGGATGGTATGTTGTTGGCGATATGTCTATTTTTTCTAAGCAGAATTGTGGTAAAGCACAACACTAAATTCATGAGTGTAGCCCTCCACACTTGAGTTACATACCATCTACTGCTCGCCATGGTACCACAGTTGCCAACTCCACTTACAAGCGAGTTTGGGCTTATTTCTCTGTAAGTTGCTTGGCAAACATCATCAGTTATGGGTTGCAGGATTTTAGGCTTGTTTTTCCACGTGTAATCATTTATTTGGGATTGCTTTGTTGCACATATGAACTGCTTCTGAATCTCCCTACTGTTTTCCATGATAAAACATGTGGTTCATCCTTTTCCAAACCCCTTGCAGTCCTGTTCACTAGTTACTGCCCTCACCTACACTCATTGATGCACAGCACCTCTTGACCCAGACAAAGTCCAGCAGAAACCAATACAGCCAGCAGGAAAATGTAAAAAAAAAAAAAAAAAAAAAATGAAAGACTTGAATCTTGCTTCAGGTGGGAAATTAGTTGAAGGCATTCTGCTGATTTTGTAAGTGTGTGATATGTGCACACCATGCAGATTTAAAAAAGCATGCCGGCACAGAAAAACACAAGTACCTTTCTCATCCAATGAGAAATATAAACAGGGTGTGAAACACAGGGGTTCTGGGGGAGTCATGGACCCCCTTGGTGAAACATGACTTCCACTTCAAAACTTTTTAGTGAAAAAAACAAACAACAAAACAAAAAACATTAAATTATAAAAAATACTTACTTTCATATATTATCCATACAAAAAGACGTGAATAACCTTTACAAAATATAAGTGCAATTTTAACTATATTTTATATAACTATATTATCTACAAAGATACTAAATAAAAACTAGAAACTTCAGTTCAGATTATTCTCAATAGTCTATAGACATTTCAGCTTGTTCATATTTGTTCAGGCTATTCACATTTTATTCTTGCAGGCGAGTGTGTAAATGTAAATATTTTCACAATTTAATGTTACCTTTTGCACCAAAACAAAGACAAAAATGAGAAATTGAAGACCTGGCTGCAGAATTTGTGCACATCACAAATTCATCCTCCGGCCGCCGCATGTGGCTGACAAAAAGTTTATAGCAGATTCCATGAAAATAATAAAGTATTAGGTCCAGTACATGCAACTGCAACATATAAAACCCATGGAATTAATATAAACAAAGTCTTTTACTGATCCAACAGCAGCAAGGCAGCATCTGTCTGCCTTCAGCCTCTCCACTGAGGAAAAGCTAGGCCAATATAAATCCTTTTTTGCCTTCTCCGTCGGTCACTTTCCTTCTTTGCAATATTCCTTCAGCCGAACGTTCAGGTTGTTTCTTTTAACGGAGAATTCACGTCGGAACAGTTTATTTAGTCTCTCCTTTATGTTGCCTAACTTTCTACCTACCTCTTGCTCCCCCTCCCTTCTTGTTGTGATGTAAATTACGTCATTTCCTGTGCGCCAGCACAACAATGTAGCCGGTCGACAAGCAAAGCAAAACTGATATAGTGAATATATATATTTATATTGAAAAATACCACGACATTTTAGATGAGCTCATCTGCTTAATCATTGTATAATCTCCTTTAGCAGTGGTTTGGGTGAGACTGACATTACACGTAGAAGCTCCGCCGTTTGCTTTAAAGGCAGGATAGGAGAGCTTGGAAAAACGATGTTATATTTTCTATTCTTCAACCCATCCCTCAAAACCATACGTTGAAAAATATATGAACGCGCATACTGTCTGGTCACAAGAACTCAACACATAACCAACAAAACAATAAGCAACATTTATCACTTTGTGCCATATGAAGCTTAGCTAACAAAGGGTTTAGATACAAGAATACATTATGGAGTTACACCAGTACCTTTCATTTTTATCACCGACAGGGCGAATACGATACCCATAACCGATTAATATCTCAAAATAGTATATAAGCTTTATGTTATCTCACCTGTCAAGTAGAAAAAGGGCCACCTTAGCATCGCTTTGTAGCCGCTTTTCTACTTTTAACTGACGCCAGCGCTGAAAAGCTGGACCGATTACCACCCTTGTCCTGTTCCGTTCTTCGGTGTCCTTTATCCTCGCCGTTGCTTTTTCAAACACAGTTTTTCCTTTTCTTTTCGAACCGGTTGTCGCTGCCTTTTCTGCCATACTAGATCATTTGGGTTTCCAACATCTACCTGAAGTGGTTGTTTTTGTGCAGTCTGTTTGCACACGAGCTATGGGAAGGACTACGTTCACTACTCAGTGAACATGCAGAGGGGAGGGAGAGGCGGACTGAGGTTTGATGGACGTGTCAGGATCCAATGAGAGTAATCATTATAAGTACACTGATTGGTCAGAGTTTTCTTCTGGTTGCACCCTCTTGACTAGACTAAAACATGTTGTTGTTTTTCACGTGCTATTTTAGTGGGCGCAATGGGGCCGTGAAGAGGTTTTTAAGCAATATGGTAAAATGCTCCAGAAAAACATGTTTTTCTACCTTTAAATAACGCACCCCCAATATTTTTTTTTATTGAATCAATCACATAATAGTCCAAGAAAAAATCTAGCACTGCTTCTTAACGTCACTATATCTTGCCAGACAGTTTTTATTGAGAACTTCACAACATGTTACTGAAAATAAAGATGTTAATATTCACATTTCAACCATGTTGTAATTTGATCTGTGTAATTTTGAAATAGAAGTTGGTTAAACTTGTTCGTTTAAGCAGCAAAAATGCAAACTGCAAAAGAGCAGCTCCACTTCAGAGAAGTAGGAATTTTAAGAATCATCGTTTGGCGCCACTTACATTGGCTGCCTTAGAAAAATACAACGTTGCACATAATAGTAGGACTCCTAAAAACAAGCCATTACAACACATTTACATATATTAACTAAACGTCTTTGCTGTTTTTTTTTCTCGCCACAACAGAGAGGGCACACCCGGGTAGAGGAAAACAGCCGCTAACCCAAAATCAAAAACTAACGGCAGCAGGCGAAAAACAGGAGCAGCTGTGCTCACGGTTAGCATTATGCTAAAGTCGCCCGTTTTCACGGCACAGGTAACTAAACATTGTAACAAGCCACCGCAACACATTTAGATATAAAGGGAAATTAACTTAACCACTCGCCAGTCCAGGAGATGAAAAGCCAACTCGGAGTCCAGCGTGAAGCCGATGGTATCCCGAAGTTGTCTCCATCTTTCAAAAGCTGTGCCAATATTTACACGTGTTTTGTTGCGTTTGTTGTCAGACTCTCTCTTGGACTCTCTTTTAGAGGAGGCAGTCTTGTGTCTTTTGGCCTCCTTTTTTGTGTAGGCAGTGGTTGCTAACGCAGGAATAAGGATTTTTCCTTTCCGGCTATCCGCCATTGCGACCGGTGTTTTGTTGTGAACGTGCACCTGCTCGTGGTTACAGTAGTACATACCTTTGGGGGCACGCCTACTTTCTCAACTGGGCTGTGATTGGCTGACTCCTGCCGTCACGCTCGGATTTTAAAAGGCTGTTTCGTCAGGAGAGGGTGCGAGAGTATGGTCTTTGCTCAGATCACTTCGCTTTCAATATGATGAAAGATTATGATTGCAATATTATATTAAAAAAGTCCAGCCTACTGAAACTTTAATGTTACTATATCTTACCACCAGACAGTTCTTATCGAGAGCTTTACAGTATAATGTAACTGAAAATAAAGATGTTAAAGAGCGATTTCACATTTCGACCATGTTGTAATTTTATCTGTGTAATTTTGAAGTAGAAGTTGGTTAAACGTGTTCGTTTAAGCAGCAAAACGGTTTATCAAAATCAAACAGCTCCACTTCAGAGAAATATGAATTATAAGAATTGTCATTTTGCAACACTTACATTTGCTGCCTTAGAAAAATACAACTTTGTACTTAATAGTATGACATGGCATTTTACTTGTGTCCGCTTTATTCATTTGTCTTTCAGGTGCATTGCACTGTCGTAAAGAGCAGTGCACTGTTGTAAACGATCGCATACTGCCAATGTGCATTTGTTTCTGCACATTTGATGGGTTTCCTCATCACGACTATCGACGACATTTTCATTCATGTAGTCTCAGAAATGCAGGTGGATGTCACTTTTATGCACGTTCACAGCATCTCTTGACTAAATTTCTTTCACACACACGCACAACCTGGAAGCATCACTTTTACTGTTGAAATAAACAGAGCTGAGATGTTTGAAGAGATTTGAAGGTTCAAAAGTTCTGCAGTGTTGCTTATTTTTAACTAATACTTCATTAGTGAAGCTGAGATGCACCTTCGTAAGGATGACTAAATATAGTAATGACAAAATGATTTAAAAAAAAAAAAACATGAAGTTGTGATAACAGACTGATAAATGCAGCTTATACATGCGTGAAAAGTGATTAAATGATGTGCTAATTTTTTTCTAAAAAAAAAGAAGATAAAAGCAGCTGTGGATATTTAAACAAACATATACACATAGATTTTTTAGTTCTATCTTTTTAACATTATTATATTTGTTATATTTATTACATTACTAGGTGTGTGACCAAAGCACTTTATTGAAGCAGCTTTCAATTTCGTTGGATTTCATACGCAATGACAATAAAGACATTGTATTCAATTCTATTTTTAAAAATTAACCATGAACACTATTTTTTATTTTGCAACAACTATCCAGTACAAGAAATCTCATTGTACACACTCACACAATTATATGAATGGGTATCATGTTTGGTCGCTTCAGTCCCTTGAAACCCTTCTTCCTTTTTAATCAGTTTAAACATTTTCTCCTTTGAATCTCCTCACTGCTATACATTCACTAGATGACACATTGTTAACTGTTTACCTTTAATAACAGTTGTTTTGGTCTACCTAAAGGTTTCGTTGGTGGTTTCGGCTTCTTGTCATGGCTTGCCAGATGCTGGTGCAAACCTTGACGGTAATAGAAATCCTTCCCACATTTATCACAAGTGTATGGCCTCTCTCCAGTGTGAACACGCACATGAACTTTAAGAGTATGTGCATCAGCGAATCCTTTCCCACAGACTGTGCACAGATAATTGCGTTCTTTCATATGACCTCTGAGGTGTTTTTTCAGTAAAAAGTGCCTTGAAAATGACTTCTTACACTCCTTACAATGAAAGTACTCCCCTTTACTGTGTGTTGCCTCATGTGTCATGAGGGATGACATTGTGGGCCATCTCTTCCCACACTTTGAGCAGATGAAATTTACTTCTCCTGCATGCATACGCTGATGTGCTTTAAAATATTCTTCATTTTTGTACGACTTGCCACATTCTGAACAATTATAAGGCCACTTGTGACTCTCTCGATGTTCTTCCAGCTGTTGCCGATCTGGGAAGTCCATTCCACAGTGTCCACAAACATGAGCTTTTATGTAAGATGTTTTTGGGGCCTCTTGAATTAATTTCCACTCTGCTACTTCCCCTGTGAAAAAACAAACAAATACTGTAGTAACATTTGGTAGAAAAAAAAACAAAAAACACAACTTCACATCCAAGATATCAGCCTATGGTGATTGGATCCCACTACCCTGCTGTAAATGTAAATAAACCAGCTCAGGTAATAACCTAAGACTTCAATGCTTGCAGTTTGACAGAATCACTTTCATCAGAGCTAATATGCACTTTACAATTACATTTCCATGACCATACAATTTCTCTACCTGCAGAAGTAACAAAAAAACTCCTAAAAAAATTACCACATTATGTCATTAAAAAAACATTTCTCATTAAAATATTTATGTGGACACATCAATGCTTGTAGAGTATGTCAGCCAACTCTAAATCTAACATTCGCTGATGTTACACACTGCTTCAATATACAAGAAAGACATTGAAGAACTCTGGAACACTATCTGTGACTACATTGGTACACACACAAAAATGTTAAGGACAGTACCAAGCACTGTTAATTTAATGCTATCACCAACCAGTGATGTGACAGAACCAAAACGCCCAAACTTAATTTCTCATTAGTTGTTGGGTGAACCAATATATTTTTTAAAGCCTTAAACACATGCATATATTCAAGGCACAAATAAATAGAGACCTAGTCACACAAAAATCCTCAGATTAAAACTAGGTCTTAGAGGGAAACAATCAAACTACAGAAAACAAAACTTATATTAGAGGAGAGAACATTTCATTGGAACCGCTTTATACAACTGGAGTGGGCATAAGTGGGTAGTTTCTTCTCACCTTTGTGAACTTTCATGTGCGTTTTGAGGTTTCCACGCTGAGTAAATCCTCTTCCACATATGAAGCACTTGTAAGGTCTCTCTCCAGAGTGAATCACAAGATGTCGTGCCAGGGCATTGTTGCTAGGAAATACTTTTCCACAGGTGGGACATTCGCAGACCTTTTGTCGACGTGGCCTCTCCTGTTGGTCTGGATTTTCTGGAGGCGTTTTGATTTGGGCATTTTGGTTATCGACAGGTTCAACTAGGGAAAAAAATACAGAAGTTAATCTTTCACATTCTATTTTGTAGTATTTAAACTGTGTAACAGTCACTTACCCGTTTGTTTGCCTCTGCTTATCTGGATATAACGTAGTTTCGCTCCACTTCACAACATTTTATAATAAAGGTTTTTGTCACCATCTACACCATTTTGTTTCGGTTTAGTTTCTACAATAAAGCTTTTGTTAATATAGATATAACAATATAATATAACACTT